>JAQGCA010004538.1:0-10215 GCA_034698945.1 Protaphorura quadriocellata
CTGTGAAACCGTCAGACGACAGACGGACGGACAGACGGAAAGGGCGATTTTATAAGCCCTTTACAGGACTGCGTCCAAGGGCTAATAAAGTCGAGGCCCCACCTTAAGGACATCTAGTAGTAAAGTAACTTGCTTGAAACTCTTTGCATTTAAAAGCAAACAAGGGTTGGAACACCCCTGAGCGTCGGGGGTATAATAATAAGTGCTGTTTGTATTATAATGCAATAACATACGTAATGCTAGAAAGATATGCCCTCCTAATACAGTAGGCAGGCCTATCTCATTACAAATACCGACCAGCAGTGCTTCTCAATAACGCAATCACATACTTCTGTAGAGGAATATACGATACCCTCCTAGTGTTGGAAAGATATGCCCTCCTAACGTTAACAGATCGGACTATCTCATCACGCTTACGAAGTAGCAGTGCTTCCGCAATAAAGCAATTACATACTTAGGTTTAGAGAGATATGCCCTCCCAATGTTAGAGAGACATGCCCTCCTAATGTTAGAGAGATATGCCCTCCAAGCTCAAGCTACATATACAAGCATATGCTCTGGCCCTCAGGCTGGAAAGAACGGATAAGTTGAATTCAATTCAATTTATTCAAGGTAACACCCTTGACAAAATTGGTTTTCCCTTCTTAGCGTGGTGGCCGGTGGATTCAATCAACGATTATAATCCCAGAGCAGACCTGCAAAATTTTGAAGAAAATGTGCATCACATTATTTTCCCTGATGCACGAAGTGAAGCTGTCGAATGTAGACCACCGTAAATATAGCCAGGCAGACTGAATGCCCCGTAAAGCTTCCTTGCTCGCACTCACATGTCCTGGCGGGATGAAGTGAAAGAATTCAAAAACTATTGAGCCTTTTCTTGAATATTTCTTCAAAAGTTTTTGGTTTCGCAATTTAAGTTTTCAATACGTTTTTGAAGTTTTGGAAAGCGTTGGGCGGTGACTTAGTGACTAGTGCGGGGGTCATAGCACAAGATCTTTCTTCAGTCCAAGGAATTCACAATCAGTTCGGACTGCAAGGAAAACCACATAAATTGACTTGTCACTTGCCGTGCTGAACAACTTTCGTGAAGACCCCATCCCTGAAGGTCTAATCGTTTGGCCGCTAGAAATAAACGGGGAGCATGTCCTACGCCCACTAGGCCCAAGGCGAAGAACATGAAAGTTTACCATGGATTTGTAGCGGCCAGACGGTGCGGTGTAGACATTGAGGGTCCAACCTTCACAAAAGTTGTTCAGGAGGTCAATGGCAACAACATGTCAAAAGAATGAAGCCAATTATAGCGGGGACGAAAGAATTTGGTAAAGCCAGTCCGCATTAACCGCATATTAAAATATTGAGTCATTGAGCGGAATGTATCACAATTCGATTTCTTATGAATAGTGACCAAATTTTTTATCCATCACTTCGGAAATAATTAATTACGGTGACAGTTACAAATTACACTCTAATTTCTCAATGTAATTAATTAGGATTATGATCACACGAAGGCAAGGGAACTCCGAGGTTATTTCTCAAAATTTCAATTACGACATGAAAAATTGAAAAGTAATTAAATACAATTGCAATTACGTAATTGTAATTTGGAATGCAAGCAACTCCAATTGCAATTCAAACTGGCTTATTCTTTGATGTGTCAACTAGATAGATATATAGATAAAGGCTTTTTTTATTTAAGGTCATAATTTTTTCAAAATACGCGTTTGCATGGTCAGAACATTCAAAGTAACTTCAAAGGTAATTCAAAAAAACCGAAATTGAATCACAAATCTACAATTACAATTATACAAATTTCCAAGGTATTCAATTACAATGCGGTGCGGATTTTAGAATAGGTAATTAAAAATACAATTACGTAATTGTAGCTTCGTAATTAATTTCAACTATCAGACTAATTGGCAATTAACCGAAAGTCTGTTCCATAAAGAGTCGACTAAATCCGCACTAACTTTCTTGAAAGTTTTGGATAAGGTAAAACTGGCCATCGCTATTCGGAATTTGATACTTGATTACTTGAATGCACTGCACTCGCTATAGCTAGCTAGTGAAATTCTGCGTGTCTATTGGATGGATGTAAAAAAAATTCATACCCAACTTTTGAAATATCGGTCGACCGCTTTTAACGTTCTCAGAAATAATACTCAATAATGTCTTTGTTGGAAATAATCATAGCGATAGAGTATGTGTACTAATTTGATAATATTCATATTTGTGTTCGCCAATCTAATCTAATCTAATCTAATATTAACATTCGCATTATAATAAATAATTATATTAATAATATCGACCTTTTCTGAGCTAATCTAGACGGAGAAATGGAGATTAACCTCTGGAGTGGAGAGAATGGGCAGGGACCACCAGATCACCCCTTGCTGAACCACGTGGTACGATATCATTATAAGGCCAATGCAATGTGTCGTAAAAAATAACAGTAAAAATTGTGACGATCTTGCAACACTAAAATCTTTGCCTGAATTTCTTACGCTACATAGTATCCTGGTGAATTAACTAAGTTGGCTTTATTTTTGAAATGCAGATTCTGAATATAGTGTTTGAACACATGAGACCAAATGACTTGAAGGCATGTCGCGGCGTTTGTGATAAATGGAATTTGCTCACAGTTCCGTTCATGCGCTCCGAATTCATGGTCAAGATTTATGGAAACCAACGGAATAATGAAATCGAAGAAGCCCGAGGAATTGAGGAATTCGTTCAATTATTTCGTTTGAACAAACATGGAATTCCGTTCACAAACTTTCGTCTCGGAGCCTTTCGTACGACTGAATCATTCGGACATGAGTTTCTTCAACTTTGTGGAGACAGCGCTCAAGAAATTACTTTCAACGATGAGGAACATGAGGTTTTCTTAGTGGAAGATTTGTCTGAGTTCCTCAAATCAATGCCGAAAATAGAATCCTTCGATGTTCCAAACCGTATTACCTCCACTTCTGGTGAGATTGTCAATTTATTCTCAGACCCGCCCAAATTGACTTCCTTGAAGAAATTGGTTATCTTGAACCGCCACCCTGAAGAACGAGATAGAGTTTGCCCGACATTTTTCGAGGAGTTGTTCAGTGCAGTTCACAACGTGTCTGAGCTCTTCATTGGTGATCCCTCACAAAATGTTGATCGAAATAACGCTAGCACCGGAATCGTTCAAGTTTTGGATGTCATTAAGAAGCTAGGAAAGGTAAGGAGATTTTGCTAAAATGTTTGGTAAATCGTAAATCCCAGTGTTCGACGAAAATACTAATGAGGGGAAAAGCGGGTCGGATATTTTTGCAGAATTCTAAAATTCATGGCACTGAACCCTAGAGCGATTTGGAATCTGGAATGGTATGTCATTCCAGCCACTTCTCAGTTTTAGGTCAGCAATATTGACCTTCATATTGAATTCTGGAAGTGTTGGTGCATGTATTTGTATTGACTGCCAGCCGTTCGGTCGCACTTTTGTTCTCCTGCCTTCCCTGGCTCGTTCTCTTCCCATGGCATAGTGACGGAAGGGTTAATACGTTGAAGGAACGGACGAAGGCGGACAGACCTGCCTTCCTGCTCAAGACACTTTCAGAATTCAAAACAAGGTCAACTTTGCTGACCGAAACGGAAGAAAAGACTTGGCATTCCAAATTTCAAATCGCTTAGGGGTTCACTGCTATGAAATTTAAATTTCTCTAAAAATATCCGCCATGACACCCTCAACACAACCATTTTTTTATCTTTTAGACATCTTCCATCGAATTATTGGGACTTGATTGCGCGAGAATTGAGGACGTTGAGTGTCTGCGGACAATGGCGAATAGTTTGAAGTTGAAGAAATTTAGATTTGGTCCACTGTTCCGTGATGAAGAATTCACTACAGCCCAATCACAATCACCCACATTTTTTCAAGACACACTAGAAGAGCTGGACATGCTAGAGACGGTATTTACTAGTTTTCATCCGTTCCCGACTAAAATGCCGCTTTTGAAAGATATCCAGATGTCTGTTTCGGAGGATTTTGATTGGAGGTGCGCGGATTTCAAAAAGAAGTTTCCAGTCCTGAAGGAGTTGACTCTAAACTTTCCGGAACGTGGACGAGTATTGGATGAATTCATATTCGATTCTGAACCTTGTCCGAACGTCAAAGCATTAGATGTGACTCTCGGTTTCATGAATAACATGGCGTTTGACCGACTTCTCATTGTTTTCCCAACATTGACGGAATTACAAGTGGATGTAAAAGAAGATGGAGTTGAGATTCTAATGAAAATATGGAGTCGAATGCCACAATTGGAAAATTTATATATTTACGGTCAAATACCAACGACAGGGAGTTTGGATTCTGTTTTCATTGGCATTCCATCACAAACGCTTCAAGAAATCGGAGATTTGGTGAAGGACCTGGACAAAATGGATGTGGATCTTCGAAAGGAAACCATTTTGAATCTCAGAGCCCAGCATACTCAATTCCCTACAATTGCAAATTTAACAAGTGAGGAGTCATTCAAATGATATTTCACTGTTACTGCAGCACTGCAACACTGCAGTGCAGCAGAAGAGTTAAGCTTTTACAGTGATAACTTGAACTGACGAGGTTTACACGAGCATGATACATGATTTCGATTTTTGATGATAATCAACAGATTTGAGACAAATGCACTTATGTGTGACGAGAGAAGGGGAGGAGATCGAGACTGGATTTCTGACAGATCTGACTGCGTACTTGGGTTTGCATGTCATGAAGCATCTGAAGAACCTGAATGTTTCAGACTGTGAGGTAAATGATAACTGATGAGTTTAATTCATGATCTGCCCATTTTAATTAATTACAATTTTACAATTACAAATGATGAATGACTGGATTTCTCAGTCTGTTTTTTCTAATTGTGTGTGTTCTATCTGTATTTGCATTTCTTTTGATTTTGAACAGTTTACTAAGGCTTGTTGTGAAGTACTAAAGGCGGACATGGGACTTAAATATTGGAATATCACTTCGCCCCAAAAGGATCCAATTATTCCCGACAACTTAGCACCACGACATTTTCTTTAGTTTAATTATTTTGAATCTTTGTGAATATTCTTTTGCTGTCGACCGCTATATATATCGGACACACGCGACGCCTGGAATAAAATCTGTATTATAATTAAAGAAACGGAGTACTATTTTTGTACACTCTGTCAATTGAATATTTTGAAAAGTAACTAATGAAATGAGACGTCAATGTTGAGCAGAATTCACTGTAGTGCATACGTTTTGATTGATAGGGTGCGTGCCAAAACTATTATACCTAGGAAATAATTTTATTAATTGTTTCATTTCGATTTATTAATTTCGGATTCATATATTTGGTACGGAACGGAAGTTCTGGTTTCTATTATAATGCTCTCAATTAATTGTAGTTCAAAATATATGCAACACGTCAAAAAATTGATGTGGTGTGTCGCCACATGGAAGATGAAAAATAAATCCTGTTTTCGCTGTTTTTCGTTTCACGTCTGACGTGAAACGAAAAACAGCGAAAACAGGTCAGACGTTGAGGGGTAAACATAATTTTTTTTCAATGGATATACCAATGAACTCAAGGAAAATCGATTTTTTGATAGAAAAATAGAAAACCATGTTTGGTAAACATAATGGGTCCGTCAGTATATTCCGTGAAATGTGAATCGGCTAAAACGGCAATAGATTTAATCCACAGTTTATCAACTTTCATAATGACCACTTTAATTTGCGTGTATATTTTTTCTTCTTTGTGTAAAGGAGTTTTTATTAAGATTAAATTCATATTGGACTATAATCGAAATAATAAATACGAACTATAGCATTCATACTTATCTTCTGAAACACTTTCTTTCTTACTATATTAAAAATGGTAATAAACATTTCCGAATTTATCAGTTATGGAAATAGGGGTTCGGGAATTTGACAGATCAAAGCAATAACATTTCTTAAAACATTTACACCTCTTGAAGCAGCAACATTTCCATTTCCCAGCTTGGATTCTTGCTTCAAAGCGGAGAGAAATGTCCGGAGAAGTTGCATACAGGAAACCTAAAATATAATAAAAGTCCAACATAGACTCATACCGTAATTTTTAGGAGACACCAGGGACCAAAACGTTCGTTAAAGAATGTTAATGGTGACCTTTCGTTTATAATTAATTTGTGACTTACGCCCTTTTCACACTTGTAGAGTTCGTGTTGAATGTAGTGTTTCATTGCAGCTGAGGAGATTCCTGATTCATGATGACCTTTTGGAATGATTTCAATCTTATTCCCGCCCATGCCGGACTCAAAATTGAGCGTGAAATATTCACAGCCGTCAAAATAAAGCTTTCGAATATTCATGGGCGATTCAGCCAAATCAGCAGTCCAAGTATCATAAATTACATTATAAACGTACAATCGTGTCAACTTTGGGGGTGTGGTGGACAAGATTGCTTGGAAGCATTCAACGATTGGACTCCAGCTATAGCGATCAAGAGGTGAGTTTGGAAAATGAAATTCTTCCAAATTTGGGGCCAGACAGAACAATTGATTGAAAAAGTCTAGCGTCTGAGTCCAATGATTCTCCTTGCAAATCAACCCACTCCAGCGATTATGTTTGTAAGTTTTCAATGCAAGTGACTTCAATTTATAGTGTAGAATTGGAGTCTCAGTGTCTGGGTAAATTGGTCCAGTGATCAGTGAACAAGGTAGTTTTTCTAATTTCAAATGCTCCAGTTCTGGGAGAGAACGAAAACAATTCTTGAAATCTTCCATCGTAAAACTAGAGTCCTCATCAAAATCTAAGGTAACGTCTCGTAGTAATTCCCCATGGGATGATAGGAGTTTGAATAATGACAATTTCCATTCTGGAGAATTTGGAAATTTTAATTTCAAGATTTTGAATCCAAAAAATTGTTCACCATCTTCCAAAAATTCTTCAATTTGTTGAGGAGAATTGAAGGAAAATGTAGATCGGTTCTTCATTTGACGGACGAGTTCACGATTCCACAATTTACAAACGAGTCGGTATTTTCTCAAATCCTCAGCTTCAATTAACTTGACGACTTGGTACACAATCTGAAAGGGAGTCAAATTAGTCATTTCCTTTGATTAAAAAAAATAAGGGACTTATTATCTACCTTAATTGTGTGAGGACAAAATGCAGACATAATGACATATGTACAGGGTGTCCCAGAGAAAGAGCACCATCGTTTGATCATATTTTGGCGTAGTTACAGGAAATAATGCTACGGTCAGGTTGGAATTATTGATAAATTTAAAAAATTTCACCAACGTAAATCGTCAAAATAAAAATCGTTGGGACTGGAAACTAACTTCCGGTTTAAGTTAATAAAATGATTGCGTGGTACACGTTCATAGAATGAATTCATAGAATTCAATAATTAATATATATAATTAATAATCAAAATATCAATAATTCCAACCTGACGGTAACATAAAATCTTGAAACTACGCCAAAATATAAACAATGGTGCGCTTTCTCTGAGACACCCTGTCATGACGATGATGGCTTTCTCCTTCGTAGAAATAGGCAATGAACCATCATTTAACTATGAGTGCGTAATGTGTGAATTCTGTCAACGCACAACTCAGAATAGATAATAAGTCTAGTCTAGAACTTAACCAGCAGTGCATTTTTTATTAAAAGTTTACCTCTGGAATTAGAAGAGGATCAAGGTGCAATTGGACAGCATTCTCAACTTCAACTTCGTTGTTCAATTCCATTTCACTTTCTCCAGTTGGCGAGTCACACATTTTCATGGATGAAAATTCAGATTTGACGAATTTATAAGAAAGCTGACCTTGAAGTTTATTGGCGATCGGTTTCGTGTGATGTGTAAAATTTAACCCGGAGTTTATTAAGTCTTTTTTATATTTTAGTATATTATGTCTTAAGTTCTCTATGTATTAGGTTCTGTATCGACGAATACCTCTTACAGTTCCCTGGTTTGATTCAAACGTATAAATAAATGAATAAAACAAATAGTTTTAATTTAAATGTTGAAGGCAAATTTTTTTTTAGGTTTTATTCAACGCGTGAAGAAAAGAGAAAGGCATGCATGTAGCATGTGGGTTTGTTTATAGATTTTCTTAGCTATTTCATGTGATAATGCGCGCACCCGTATTATAAAATGTACAATACCATTATTGTCACACGCGTCTATAGTTCTTCGTTGACGAGTTTCACCCGCGGGAAAAAATTGTCGTTTTATCATTTTTGATTGAATTCTTAGCAAAATCTATTTTAAATAGCATATTATTATACACAAAAAATTTAAAAATTATGTTCTACGGAAATTGTTCTATACTGAGAATCCAATTTTAAATCTCATTGACAATATGTTCACGCCGAATTCCTGATGCTGGTGGAAAACTAAATTCACTACGAGAAATAGAAAACTTTGACTTCATTTATTTTATATTTATCGGATCTGATCGGATAGCTCGAATCAGACATCGATCTGATCAGATTCGGATTGAACATTTAATCTGGTAAGTACCAGATATCCTTCAGATATCTGATATCCGTCGAATGTCTGCAAATGTAGGATAAGATTCTCATGGCCACTAGCTGAGAGCTATGGCGTTTCTGAGTCTCGTGGTCCATTTGAACATTGCTCAGGAAGTCGAGGAGAAGCAGTGTGCAAAGTTTGAGGCCATACGGACATGGTGGCCATATTAAACTCTGGTGACCCCGGAATTTTTATCGACTTGATTCTAATTTAAGCATTGTTCAGGAGGTCAAACTCTGTGCAAAATTTTGGGTCAATGACTCTTACGGGGATTCGTTCTTACATTTGCCGCGCTATGCTGTTTGTATTGATAGCGCGCGCTACGTACATTAGAGTAGACCGCATTGGGACATAGCTCATAATTTTGAAGGGAATGGCTATCTCATATTTTAGATATTGTCAAAATTAAAGAAGTGACGACGAGTAGATACTTTGGTTATTTTGACTCACTCTGTATATCTGACACATGCAATAAAAACTGTATAAAAACAAGTTGTTATTTTCGCCTGCTGTTCGACTGAATACTTTGAAAACCAACTGCCGACGGAACTACTTCAATTGATCTTTACTGAAGTGGTTACTTTCAGATTGTAAGGTTGTGTACCGAAACTAAAACATACCTGAATTATTTTTATTAATTCTTAATTTCCATTTGTTTCTTTGGGATTAATGTTTTCTTTGGGCGCATTTGATCTAGGGAATGTAATATCGAAATATCGATATTTCGATCAATTTCTGGTAACGAAATATTGATCGATATCGAAATGCATATACACATCTCTATTTTAACATGGAGGGGCATGGGATATCGAAATATCGAAAATATCGATATTTACGTCATTTTCTGGCATCGAAATATCGATCAATATCGAAATTCTCAAATATCGAAATATCGAGATCACAGAAATCGATCGATATTACATTCCCTAATTTGATCCAATTTTTCTGTCAAGCTGTTGCATGTTGACCAGCCTAAGTATGAACAGGGTGTTTTTTTATCTCTTAGACTACTTTTGGGTGAGGTTGAAAGTCTTCTATGTTCAGGTTGCGCGGGAAAATTATGCAATGCAGAATTGCTGAATAGCGCGAAATTAGAAAGTATTTAATTGTACTGACGTCAACAAATATTTACTTGAGTTAGCGACGCGCCAATTTCAAACTAGTCTAAGAGATAAAAAAACACCCTGTACAGTGCGTCTCAAATCTTAGTTTTGTTTCCTTGTTTCTTGGTCCCGCTCAAGTTTCCTTCCGGGATGAAGAGTAAGTATTTGAAAACTCCAATTCTGAGTCTTTGGAACATTTCATTTGATTGGATTTGGAAAATTAATTTTGAAGATTTTTAAGTTTTCAATGCGTTTTTGAAATTTTGGAAAGCGGTGACTTGGTGACCAGCGGATGCAAGAACTGATTTCATTCCGAACATCAGTAGCTCGTAAGTTCGTTATTTTCTATTCTTTCCTATTTATTCGGTAAAGTCAATAATAGTGCCATGCAAGGCAATCACATTCACGATTCATATATTATAGAAATATTTTTCCGACTCTGACCGAAGGTAAATCCAGATAATTGACTAATAAATTCATAATTAACCGGTTGTCTAATTAAATAAGTGTCTGCTCTTCATAGTAATTCTGGTGAACAATTTTCAATTAAGGAAATGTCAATGTTTGATCTTATATTGGTTTGGAAATCTATG
>JAQGCA010004539.1:0-10213 GCA_034698945.1 Protaphorura quadriocellata
AAATGTTTTTTGATTTTTAGATTTCTGGGGTTATGATGACGTACACCATTTTTCTCTTCCAACTCAAAATTAGTGAATCGTCCTCGTCATCTCAATATGCCGCGAACTCGACAAGTTAACTGAGACTCGTCGACAATGTTCTATGTTCTCATCAAAGTACGGCCTTCGACGAAAATCTCCGTTGCTCATCAGTGACATGAATACACGTCAAAGTTACAAGACGTACATGTCGCCATAATTGAGCATTTTCGTTTTGAAATATAGTTAAAAATGTTGTATCTAAAAGTGTGAAGGAATTGAGTAAGCTTAATACGGAAATGGCTGTACGAAGTGGAATTAAAAACGTTTAAATGTTTTCTTCTCGCGTATTCCAGTATTTAGAAGATATCTTAAAAATTCGACAAGCGTGTCCACAGATTTCAGGCTTATTCCTATTTATTAGAATCTCAGTACGCCAAAAATAGTAATTTCCTTACAGTTCTCGGATTCAAATTAGAATCCGTACATTAGATGTATTTCGAGTTCAGAAATCTTAAGTGATTATTACAACCGAATAGAATCTGGTTACGTAACGTTTTGAGAGTAACAGATTTACAGCCTACCATTACCATTTAGATGTTACATATTATTAGACTGGCTGATTGGACAGATTACACGGGGGATACGTATTTTTACTTTGGATGTTAGCTGATGGTTTCTTTGAATTGTGACCCGGCCTGTCTAAATTAGACTGTGTACTGATTTGATTTAAGATTGTAGTATAATGATCATTTTGTCAAAAGCTGTTAAAATTGAACCATACTCGTACGTTTATCGATTTGATCTTATTTAGCAGTATCTGATCGTGAAAAGAACCGGAATATCTTCAATAGGTTGTAAAATTAATAATTGATGTGTTACGTGTCTCTATCATGAAAATAAATTTGAATAAATCAATCCATCCATCAACAGAAGGACACTTAAAGATACTAACTTGTCAAAATACACGCAATTAGAATCAACGTACTGTGTGACTCTGACCTTACAAATATGTTCGCATATTGTAATACAATAATTCAATGATTTACTAATTTAGGCTCTACTAACTACGACTACAGGTGCACATGAAGTGAATTAAAATAACTTAAAATATGCATCAACCGCAAGGAATTATTCTTAGACATCTAAAGTCATCGCAGTTTCACACTATTTTGTTGAAACTTTCTAAATTATTCGGCAATATATGAGACGGAATACACAGAGCTGAATGTCCAAACAAACATGTATCTAATTGCTTTTCTTTACAAGTTCTTTGCATTATACCTGTACCTGAGCTATGCCAAAAAGTACACGAGGACTAACAAAAATATTAGGACTGGCATATTTCTCTAGCAGCTGAGACGTTTCTAGAAACACGCGATAGAAACAAGTTCTAGTGTTTGGAGAACCTTATGTTCTTGGACCAGCAGATTCTGACATTCGCAATTGGAGAATGACAAGCACATACGTCACCATTGTTCCCACGACCTAATTTTAAAACTCAAATTTAGACGGACTGAAACGCCGAACGACAGGATTAATTATTTCTATTATACCCCAGGAATTATTCCATTGTCTATATGAAATATTTCGTGAGCTGTAAGCCGCCACTTCCAATTGATGATAGATTTGACTACCTTCCTCATCTCGCTGAGAACCTGTGCAGCATATAACATTCATTAGAGATTAAATGCTGCAAATAATCAAATGTGTAATATTCTCGATGAAACTCTTAACTTTATTTAAAGAAAAATATATATTCCCTACTTTGTTCACACGGGAAACGAATGACAGAGGGATTTCTTATGTGAAACTACTCATCGTGGAGATTAAGTATCTTATTAGTATCAGTATACAAGTATCAGTATATGTCTACCTGATTGTTTTGGAATACTCCGGCGCTGGTTTCCATTTTCAAGAGAAACATCTGGAGTTCATCTTTGTTTTCTTGCATCTAAAGTATTCACACAGATTGTATAAATTCACATGGAGAGTGTTATATAAGCGTTTGTCCTCCTACTTTTCAACCCAATTATGGAAAGTCGGACAAAATTTGAGATACGCATTTAGTTAAGAATCTTGCAGAGGAGTTAAAGAACTGATTCCGTCGTAATGTAAGAGCGCGTAGCGGCACTGGGAAGCACTTTTTAAATATCCCCGAGGCAAACAAACTTTCTTAAACGGCTTATCGACTAGAACATGCCAAAAATAATTTTTTCAAAAAATCCATCTAACCTGTCTATTATGATATTTTTCTATGCATTTCTAGAGGTACCGCTTTACCTGTTGGAGAAAGAACATTGTAATTCCAAATTACTTTCTGAGAAAGAGTTCCGAATTCTAATTGAGAAATCAACTTTTCCGAACTGCACAAGACCGGAAAATGGATAAAATACAGTATAGCCATGACCGTGAAAAACCCGTGTTGGAATGGTCCTTACGTAAGTATGCTCTTCAGCGCCACTACACATATCCGTTTTGAACGGAAATAACTCCCCAGATCCTCTATAAGATTCTCTGCAAAATGCATAACGTAATTCACATTTTGTCTGACACAGCAACATTGAACTGGACTCTCACCTTGGTTTTCATTCTGTTCCCCAAATAAATTGGAAGAGTTAGCATTAGTAGACATCTAAAGCCTTGCCCTATGATGTAAAAATTAATTCCATCGGAATAAGTAAAATAAGCTGCATACAGTATTCCGACACTGCTCAGAGATAACAGAATTAGCGAGTAGCTACCGCTCACGGCACTAAAATCTTTAAATACCATTGTAATTTCCTCCAATCTTGAAACAAAGCCAGGCAGACTATCTACATGGGAATATCGGTAGTTCTCGTTGGTTTTACGCCGTGAGATCAGATTATTCTTAATACATTGTTCCAATTGTTTGCAAAAGTTCTCGTATTCTTGTGTCATGATGAATCCCGTGATCGACATGAAAACCAGCACAAATGCCGCCGTAAATTCCTTGATGTGCTCACAAATTGCATATATAGCTAAACTCAACCAGCTTTTGTTAGCATAAATCATACCTAGACTACATTGAGCTGAAACCGTCATATACATGTGTGTTGTGGACAGCATTCTGTTGCCCATATTGAAAAGAATGACCATTAAAATAATACGCAATTCCCAACCGAAAAATTTATCACGCGATTGACTACAAAATTTAATGATATTGACTGTTTTCTTGCAATGTACGATGGCGAGAATTCTTGAAACAAAATGGACGGTATAGTAGAAAAATGTTATTCCGCAACTCAAAACAATGTTACTTAATAGTTTTGAGTCCAATTTTGCACACCCAAATCGATAGAAGCCTTCAATCCCATTTACGATGTCAAGAAATGTGAGGGCAATGGATAAAATGAAGATCGGAGTGCACAATTTGAAATGAAAGTTATTTGAATCCGGGTTTGGATTCTTGACTGGGAAAAATCCGACCATCCAACCAACAAACAGTGTAATTCGTAAAGAAACATTCTCTACAGTGAGTTCATTGGTTGTTTTAATGTTTGCAGATTGCTTTTGCATTATGTATGATGACTTGTCGTCTAGGTCTAAGTTGCGTATCGATATATTATATCTCCAGCTATTCGGATTCTAGATTTCCTCTCTACGAATTGTGCTTGAGTGTGTGTGATGTGCGACTGCGAGAGATTGAAGTTAATTGCATTTTAATATATTTGATGGATTAACTTTTCATTATTCACCCGAAACCATCATTACGGTCTTCACTAATTACGTAAATATTGGTACTGGTGACTAAATAATTAATTAAGGTGGAATTAGAATAGATTAATTCATTAGTTGTATTAATTCTACCTTTAGGGTTCCCGACACCTCCCATTCTTTCGAATCAAAAATGCACGCATCTTGCTCTATCCGATACTGAGACGTCTTGTTAACTAGTTAGAAGAATGTAAATACACAGAATGTTGCTTTTCCAAGAGTGCTGTCCAATATACTCAACTCCGTCATCCAGAGAAATGAAAATGAAATCTGTGATCGAGGCTTATGTAAAACTCCACACTTTGATAAGAATGGATAATTCAGCTTTTATTATTTATTATTACATATTTATTTGAAATAATGTAATATTAGTTACCTCAATTGTAGGATTAAGTATTATTGACTTTTTATCCAAATACAGATATTATTTCTCAAATTCAACATAAAGTAACGTTATATAAGATTGTTTCTGTCTAATCTTAAATTTTTGAAAAAAAGTCTTGTGTTTATAATAACGATTCAAGAGAGGACGTCTTGATTAATTTTAATTGGAGAAATAATCAAATTGTGTTTCAAATTTCAAGCCGCAAACATTCTGAAATCTGTTCCGAGATGTGTTAAATTTGTATCCGGACAACTCTTGAGTTGGATTTCCGTACTGGGAATTTCCGTGCTGTACTTTACAACGAAAGCTCAGGTAGCCAGATATTTCGGCCCATATTGCTGGAAACGATTATTTGGTATTTAGGTTTTTGATCGAATACACCCAAGTAATTCTTGTATCTCTGGGTAAGAAATGTGCTGACAAACTCAGTACAGTACAACAAAATTCAACAATAACATTTATTTCGTATAAATTCCTCTTTTGCGAGACAGCAAATACAATGAGCAAATGTCTTATAACCGACAACTTTGGTTATTTTCTCAATAACAATTTCCTTTGTAGAAATTGATTTATGAGTATTGATTTCTATTAGAAGAACTGAAAATTGTTCTCCTCAGCATTGACAAAAATGTCGGTATATTAAACAACGGTTTCAAAATCTCTGGGGTTTTCATGGCTGGAACGGAACCGTCCTTCCGGTATACAGATGCTGGTTTAAAGAATAAGGAGATAATTTTCAGAAGCGTATTTTGTAGTCCAGCTTCAACTAAGTTGAATTTTCGGGCAAAGTGTTCTAGAGTTTTGCCTTTTCTGTTCGAAGGAGTCGATGCAGAATCAGAACCCATTTCAGCCCATGCGTCGCTCAGATCTTGGACAAAATCATATATTTCTGGGTACTCAGACCTGAATTTTTTGAATAATTGTGACATCCCGTTAATTTCTGCTACTTTTGGTGTTGGATCTAACTCTGACCCGATGGAAAATGTTTCAGTTCCTCTGATGGTCTGTAATATCAGAATATAAGAATTAGTGAGTTAATTTAGTAAATTTTATACATATAATTATTTAAATTTCGACGAATTTCCTCAAGGGTTCAAAATCCCAACCAGAGGTCACGGAATTAATTCCAAGTAATTTCAGTGGACTAATTCTTCCAGTGGTATGTAAGTTTAATTACACAAAGAACGACTTACGTCTTCAATCTTTTCAGAACGGGCATTCCCAATGGTAGCAGCCGATGCTGTTCCGGACAGGCAGATAAAGAGAACTACAGAGAATCGAGCGACGACTTTGAAACTATTAGATTTACGGGAATTTAGCAACGACTGCATTCTTAAGCTTCTGAATGTGTTTGACAGAAAACAATTATTGATAGAAGTAGTTGAAATCGCAATTTTTTGTTTTAGGAGTTTTTTTATAGTGAAGAGAGATATCAAGTAACTGATGAATTTTGGTCTTCGTACAGTTGATTTTATATAAAATGAAGTATAGATGTCATTTTTGCGGTGACGTTGGTGTTAGTTCCATCCCACCCTCGTTCGTACGCATTTCTTCAAGACGACATTTGTATTTGTGCGAGTATCAAACTTTCCGGATACTGATGAAAGATACCTAAAGAACTTAAAGTGTAACATTAATTGACGTATGTAATGGTAAAAGTTGTATTCATCCATCCTGTTTTGTATACAGGGTGTAACGTAACAGGTTTGAAATTGTAATTGCAAGAATGTAGACTAAATTGTGACGAGCCACCCGGTATGTACATTGTAAACTTCATATGATACCACGTGCAATTTGGACAGTGCAAATCATTGTTGATTGTAACTTGTAACGTGCAAGTGCAATCTTACTGTTATACTCACAGACAAGCAAAAGAAGGTGAGTGAACAAGAATGTCTTTGACCTTGCAAATAATTATCTTGTCGATTCATTAATCCCAAGTCTGGTTTGTTGAAAGTCAAAGTGAATGGAGGATTTGAGATCAATATGCAGATGATGGATGGGGAACAGAAAAGAGAAAGTTTGTGACGCCAGTACTTCTAGTGTACATATATTTGATTGTAATTTGCCATTAAATGTAATATTTTGAAATGTAAACAAGCCAGTTTATTACGATGCTGCGATGAGATTCTAATAATGCGTCAGAGATACGCAAACGGTAAAGGAAGGGGGGACCCAGTTATGACATTTTGCACTTGTCGTTAGAAAGTTATTTCCCCTGGAAATTGAAATATTCGACGATTTTTTAGAAATAATTTTTTCAAACAGACATTCTTTTTCCACACCATACGATATCCCAATAAAATCATACCGGCAGAATTTTGATATATAAGTTTTCATATATGCGTTTGGATTTCAAGAAGAATAGCTCGTCGAATCCTTCATAGAATTATCTACAAAATGTATTCCGCCCTCCATCCGTGCGTTCGGGTTCCTTCCAGCATAGTGTTTTAAGCCGTCCTTACTTCTTCGCCATGGTGCGGATTCAATCCCTTGTGCAGACAAGGGTTGTGCGGGTATTTGTTTTACACACATCGGGTATTTATTTATGTCAATGCGCAGACGATGTCTCGAAACCGAAAAACCCCACCAAAAAATTGTACCAAAAAATTCCACGCCAGTTGCAATCAATAAAACCGGTGTAAATTAAATTATTCGTTTGCATTTTCTGCCTGCAAGGGTGTACATTAACGAAACCCTTTCTATGTAGTTGTCTCTTTTCTTCATTTTGGGAACAACTCGGTTGCTTCTATTCAATTCATTCTATTCAAAATGCGCAAGCGTTATGTTTCAGTAGCAACTAAATAAACCGAAATTCTTTAACCGAATTGGCTCATAAGTACTTCTACTTCATTTATGCAACTGTATAATTTATAATCTGATTAAACACCCAAAACGGGAAACACTCGGGTATTTACCCGGGTAAATACCCAAATATTAAATTCCAGGGAATTGCACAACCCTAGTGCAGACATGATGTCAATTGTCATATACATAAGATTTGTCTAAATTGGTATTTCTCTCTTCCCTGTTGCTCTTCTCTTTGTCTCCATTTTATTTCTCTCTCTTCTCTCTCATTTCCCGTCCGTTCTCTCTACTCTTTCTCTAACCTCTCTAACCACTCTCTTTTCTCTGCACTTTCTATAATCTCCAGAAAGAGTATAGGTAATAATATAGACCCTGATCTTTTATCCTTGGAAACGTGACATTTTGGCGCAACTTTTGAATGGATTTTCCATGCCCATTGGCACTTGAATGGAACAATTTTTACTTTTACATCAAAAATTCTTCAAACAAAATATTTTGCTAAAACTAAGATGTAATACTAGTCCAGCTAACTAAGAGTATTGTTAGTACTAAAAACATTGGAGCAAAATTTTGCGGACAGGAGGAGTCGAACGCGTGCTTGTCACGTGTGTTGATTTGCGCAGTGAGGAAGAGTCTATAGAGAAGAGAGATTTCCTTCCTATCTTACCAGTCGAATCCGCATTCTTACATAGCAGTTTTGCGGTTTATTCTGTCCAGTAACCAGTAGAAATTTTCGAAAAATAAAAAGACCCTGATTTTAATGAATAAAAGTCTAATTTCTGTCATTTCAACATGACATTGACCTAAGTACAATGTTTACAAATACTCCTGCTTTCAAAGATCAATAAGTCGGAAAAGTAAGGTAGGCAAGAAAAAACTAGCTGCAATAAATTATTTCATAAATTATTTATGAAATTTTTTATGAAATTGTTTGTACAAAAGTGAAGACTGCTAAAACTTAATCTATTGTAACCAAAAATTGGTGATGATATATTTGGGCTTTTGGATGGAAAGCATCCGAATAACCATCCAATAAAAGTATTACGAATGTGCGTCTAGCTAGGAATGTCGGTTTTGATTTCGTAGGACACATTCTGAGTATCTGAGGGAAGCTTGCCGGCTATAGTGTATGAAATTCAGCCTATTTTAGCGTAACTCAAAGAATGTTCTCTGAGCGTAACTCCTCGGCCCACATTGTAATTTTACTGAGGTTCCAGCGCGCCACTTTTGTACCGAGAAGGCGCAAGTCCATGAAATGTAAGCTTCCTGAGGACTCGAAACGATAGCATAGCGTGTATTCTAACTAAAGGAATTTGGATGACTTGGAGTGATATCCGCCTTGAACTTTCTACTTTGCGAGTGTGGTTTAATCGATCCCCGCCAAAAATAAAGACAATTTTTTAAACTAACATGAAAGCATTTAGAATTAACAACTTTATGTAACAACTACTAAACGAAAGGTGTCTTTATGCGTACCAATTGAGTAAAGTTGTGAAACGACAACGGTTTTATTTTTTTACCTCGACAAACTTTAGTAAAGAAAAGGGTTGCACACGACAAGTTTTTAAATTCGTAATTATTTATTGATAGCAACTACAATATCACTGACACACCCTGTGCACTCTATCCGATATTTACAAATACTAGAGCACGGTGAAAATAATGACTATAATAACTCAAAATGTTCGCAAACCCACTTACAATTAGTACAACAGCCAAGGAGTCCGGAAGGTGTCCCAAAGCACGATTACAAAATGGTTACTACATACAAGGCGTATTGAAACTTTTAATTTTTGTGTGCACAGTCTGGACTATTCGAAGCTTACTGACATTGGGGACAGTTTCGCTAACCTGGACGATTTCACTATGATTAATTAACTCTGATTTCCCTGCAAATTCAAGAAAAGTACACCCCAGAACTTTGAAGCCCATTTACGAACAAACTTCTTTGATTACTTAAGAAAGTAGTTGCACGCATTGTTAAGCATTTGCTTGATCATTCCTTCTACCGTCGTCTTTGCGTGTTACCTGGAATGTCTTACAACTTTAATAAGTGCGGTAAGACTTCCTAGAAAGGTTTCCAACTCAAAATGCTAACAATATACATACATCAAAAAATTGTCCGTCATGGTGTCATGGTGAAGAAACTTGAATGCCATTGATGGTGTGATGTGTGATTGCAAACAGCTTCCACTACTGCTGTGGTGTTGAAAATAATGCTTTGAACGTGTGAATATTCGAACATGGACCAAATTGAAGAATTGATTGCCGAGGTCCAACAACTTAAACGTGGGATGATGTCTCGCTCATTCTGAGCTGAAACATGAATATCATGTACGTCATCAAAGCACTGACTATCTGCAAACCATACCAAATTCAAAAAACTTAATCGTATAACTATAAACGTATCTAATTAAGATATGTATTAATTGGTAAAGGAAAGTACGGATGGATAGAGTGAGTTGTCCACAACGAATGAGTTCATAGCCGTTAACTTCCAATTCCAATCCTTAGTGACTGCATCAATAACAGCGTGCACCTGAATAAATATTACAGATTCCAAAATATTCTCAAGGCAATTCTTGAAACCTGAGGTACTTCTGTTCTCTACCTGACGCCCAATTCCAGAAGATGGCCAGGAACAATCTCTGATCTCTTTTGTACGATGACGATGAAGAAGCATTTGTTTGCAATCATCTACCGTTGACTTCATCGTATTCCCAAAATATGGTATAATAAAGAGAAGAAGTGCGTTCGTAGTAAATGCAAGGCAAGATAGTGTCCTTGCTGTACTATTTTCAATTATGGCAATGTTATAACCAAATGTAATCAGTAAAAGACCACTCTGCATTAGAAGGACAAGAATATATCCACCGACAATGCATTTGAAGTCATTGAAAAGGAAGAACAGCTTCACAAATCTTTCATGGAATTCACCAATGGTCATGGGAACTTTGAACATTTTCCCATTTTCAGTGCTTGAAACAAAATCAATTGAATCAAACTCTTTGGTAGAGTCTTGAAAATATACACACTGGAATTCGTTGCAAATATTTTTAAAACCGTCTAGTAATTTGAGTCCAACAAGAATGATTATATTTAAAGCAAACAATACCGGGACGACCGGAAATAGTTGCATAATAAGAGCGACTATGACATTGGGCGTATTAGTAGGATTGTTTGAACTTTCGAAGTGATAATGGAACAGAAATGCCTCGAGCAAAAATATGTACATCAAGTACAATATTTCATAGCACAATAATA
>JAQGCA010004540.1:0-10212 GCA_034698945.1 Protaphorura quadriocellata
CTTCTGTTCGGGATTTTACGGTATACAAGTATTGAAATTTGCATTAAACGATTTTGCTTTGCTGTGTACTACTTAAGGCAAACGCGTCTCACTCGGGCAATATTGCATATTGGAGATAGGAGTACCACTGATAGTTATCGAATGTTAAAATCGAATTGACCTAATTTAAATATTCAGTAGCTGAAGTTGTCCGTTCAAGCGTCCGCGTCCTGGTCACGAATATGAAAGTTGCCTTGACTGACTTGACATCATATTTTTCATCCCTCTGCTTACGGCGACCGAGGTTCAACACATGGAGTTTTATGTATAAAAGTGTGGTTTTTAGTGAATTGAATTAAACTTCAAAACTTATTACCAGGGAATTCTGTTTTGGCCTTTACGTATTGGTATAATACCGACCGACTACTAACCTGTGTTTTGAAGTATTGCGAAAATAAGTCACTGTAGTGCATCGCTGCATATCATAAAAATTACTGCGCGCTGCGTGCATGACCAGTCTGAACAGAATAATAAACAACTAATTGTAAATTAGAGTTTGGCAGATAATTTCGTAAGACTCTTTCTTACGATCTACGATAGATTAAATTGAATATTCTGTGTTTGATTTGGACTCTGTATAAATCAAGCCGTGCCGTGGTACCCTGGATAAAAATAGAAACAGAAAATTGAATATTCTTTTATCCCCGTAATTTTAAGAAAATAATTTCCTGATAACAAGAACAATATTATGACAGATTGTACTGACCTTCATATTTGTAATTATACTGATTATGAGTGCTGAGAAATTCCCAATCACCGACCGCTTCAGGGTTCGCATATACCCTTGGGTTCGCATGTCGAAATTGTGAACTTATACTCACTATTAGTCGGTTGGACCAGCAGCATGCCCGAATACAAATATGCACTCCAGGTATATTTCAAGATTGACGACGCTAAAATTCGGGGTTCTGCTTACTACATTTATGTTCGCTAAATAGATGGTCGATGAAGCTGATTAGTATCATTATAAATAAATCCGATAGGTGATATTATTATTTCCCAGCTGTAAGAGAAGTTTCCAAACTTCATCAATTAAGTAATTAATGGAATCCGTGAATAACTGGCGCGCATAAATATTTCGACGGCATCAGCATTTCTTCGCTTCACGCCACGAGGATAAATTTCTAAACCAAAAATAGAACGAACACAGGATTTGATTAAATACACGATTAAAGTGTTCCTTACATCCGCGATCCGCGGTACGGGTGGCTCATAAATAAGGGACAAAATAATGTCAGACCGACTTGACTTGAGACATAAATTCTGCACGTGAACCTTAGTCTGCTAGAATTCTATCATTAGCCAACCAATACTCAGTCGCACGCAAATTAATGAAGTTCTACTGAAATCCTGAATATGATCATTTTTTCAACAAACAAGAAGACACTAATTTTTAGGTTGGAGCCATTCGGTTGCGAAGTATAAAATTAAACGGTTCGCGTCGTAGTAGTCGTATCGTAATCTTCATGCATTAGTTGTAGTAGTCATAGATGCCGAGGTACCCCCTTGCCCCGTGGTAGCTACCCCCCCTGGCCGAAGGCCAGGGTAAAAATATCGTACCCATACACATAAAAATGAATATACAGAATAAAGAATAAATAGAATGAAAAAATCATGGATAAAAATAACGAAAATGAGAAACTGTAGAATGAAATGGTTCAATTTTTACCAATATTTTGGGACGCCATTTTCTTCTGGGTTTTGGCGTAAAAACAACTTTTACATGCCCATAATGTTTTGTTAACCCAACCTCAAAAAAAAAATTTGCCTCCGGCGGCCGCCGCCAGCGGCGGGCGTCCGGCCCCTACCCCTAACAATGACCCCGAGCCCATACCCCAGCCAGATTCTCTAGCTCGGCATGTCTGGTAGTAGTAGTAGTAAAAATTTTTGGCACGAAATGAAGGAACAAAAAAGTTTGTTGGCTGTTTTGCCAATCCAATTCAATTGAAGTGCATCAAAAGCATGTAAAGAAAAATCTCTTTTACATTTTGCTGCTCTTTCATTTAACAAACAATCAAGTGTGATGCTGCTGCGTGTACACAATAAAATGGTGTAATATTATTCGATTCAATTGATCAAGTAATACTAGTTGGTCCGTGCCCAACTAAACTATGTTAAAACTTATTGCTTCAAATAAGTTGCAAGGCGAAGTGCATTCCTTTTACTTAACTTCCAGTGTTAAATAAAAAAAAATTACATGTTTTAATTCGCAATTCTTAATGAAATGAAATACATAATATGACGCAGGGGTCTTTGTATTACTAATGGAGGGCAGGAGAAAATGACAACAGGAATGACCTCATGTCCTGAACTCTTTATGTCATTACAGTCCTGTGTCATAATAATCGTAATTGCATTTCACGAATTAGCCCAGCGTGCACACGCTTTGCGACAACACCGTCCATCAGCGTCACAAATTCCAATGTGCAAGTAATCTCAACCGACAACATTAATTTGTTTGTTTAGGAATGCCACAGGGGAAATAACGACAGTTCTTAGTGTATTGTGTGCTAACTATTAAGCACAATCAATTAATTACATCTTATATAATTAATTACCGTAATACTTAATACATATACTTAGACAAACTTAATGTTCACCCAGAAATCATAAATTGTGTGTCTCTACTGACTATGCATGGGAATTTGTATATAGCGACATAAAAGAATTTGATATCGGCTTTCTATGCGATATTATAAATATTTTTTTTTTAAATTTCATTATGTGATAATTATTGCATACTATCTTTGGCTATGAGACACGGAACACACTATCAAAATTCCTTAAAACTAAAGTGTGTTTGGAAAACTTTCTTTACGGACTAATTTCGGGGAAAGGAAAATATGTGTGTTTAGGAACTGTTCGATCACCAGATCGGCATCACAGCTGAATTGTTGAACTGCAGTTTTTATAAGAGAATCAGGATTTTAGAGACAAGTGCATAGAGATTGGATATTGTTAATGAATACTGACGCTCCACCTTACGGGATTATTGGTGGTATCACTGAATTTGGCCGGATTTCAACCTCTCAAGAACTCTTGCGGGATCTGAAAAGTCCTGCTAGGGCCACCGTCCTGAGATATACAAGTTAATCCATGTTAGCACGTTATGGTACGACTGTCCACGCCATGATGTACAAATTCAGTGGATCCCCATTTGTACGAAACTGCATTTTTGCGTTTCACAATAATTAAAAACTAACAACTTGACTTCTTTGGGTATATTCTTGCAAGTAGATGGGACAAGGACCAGGCAATATTTCAGCCGATTCTAACAGCCTCACATGAACACGTAGGAAGTTGCTTGCCCTCTTATTTCTGTTTTATTAAATAAAACCTTGTGTAACGTGTACCGAGTTGAAAGGCGACAGTTAATGCAAAGACAGTGATTATCGGTTTAAAATGATGATCCCTCAAACCTCATGTTTAAAAAATGTCACCCGGTTGACCATAAACAAACAATGGTGGTATGGGTGGCATTTGTAAATCACAACCGACCGGAATTCGTCGCTTTGTAGTCTGAAGTGTTATGTTTATGTATTCGTCTCAAATTCCGTTATGAACCTTATTTATTATTTTTCTGACATTATATATGTAAATATGATATTGTTTCTTGATCATCGAAGCGAAGGACCAGACCGGTTTTTTTAATGTGTGATAAGGACAATTCATACTTTTACTTATTATATTTTATATGACATACTATGTTGTTCGTTAAAATCGGTATATACATACATTTACATGGATCAATGAATGATTAATTGTTTTCTGTCATTTTCAAGATCTGTTACGTTATGTCGTACTAGATTTTTGTTTGTCCGAATGATATTGGGCATTAAGATTAAGTTTTAAAAGTCAAGTTGAATAAGTTGACCGGGTTGGTTGACGACACGTGGAAGGTGCAATGCAGGCGGAGTTGATATAACGGTGGTGTGTCAGCTAAATTCATTTCTTTTGAGAACAACGGGGTTTTATTTTGTTGAATTTTTTACATGCAGTGCAGTAGTGGCTGGAATCAGATATCTTTTACAGATTTCTTTACCACACAAAAACAAATGACACCACAGAAGACACCCACCAATAATATGTCATCAAATCATGATATCAATTTCGACGTCTCTGTCGTCTTCTCCTCTTATGGCTAAAACTCCGGTCTTCTGCTCAGTCTGGGCGTTTCGGAATACTGAATATGAAAGTTGTCTTAAGTTTACTTTATCATACATAGCAATAAAATGAATGACAAACGATGACAACTGAATAAATTACCTCTGGTGTACTTTACAGGTACATGCGTGGCAATTAATTCTAACTTGTATAAAAGAAAATCTTGAATAATTGTGTTTTTGAGGGTCAAAATATTTAGAATTTTCTAAATTGATTGTGCCTAGTGGTTTATCGACGTTTGCCGGAATACAGTTCTGGTACATAGGGGCTGAACTCGCTGAACAAAATAAAATAAGAATTCAATCAAATATCAGTTTACTGAATTTTTAGTATTTATACAGACATTATACTGTAGATGTGCGTTAATCGTTTTTGTAGTTGTATCAATTGATCATGTCGTCGTGATTTTATTAATTTGAAATGTAACAACGACACATTTTCTGGTAGCAAATTCCAAATCGACCTTCTTTGTGCTCGTGTTGTCAACTCTTTAATCGTACCGGTAGGCCATTTCTCTACTGAAACTCAGATCAAGCTCAAACGTTCAGGATTGGTCACTTCCCTGGTCACAGCTATTAATTTTAGTCGGCAGAATTGGGGAAGGATACTGGAACAACTGGGTGGCAACGAGTGGATACGGTATTAACACTCGAGGTCACAGGTCAGTGTCAAAGTACGGTCATGATTCAACCAATTGACCTGTGACCTTGAGGGTTGACCGTCGAGAAAAATGACAGAGAGAAAAGTTGCTTGTCTCACCGAGTGGAACAACTTTTGTAGAGGTTATTTTTGATGTTATCAGGGAACCAAAGGTCGTACTTTGGTGACCTCTAGAGGTCACAGCAGTTGACCTTTCGGTTGGGACCTGTAGAAATGTTGTTCAGGAGGTCGAGATCTACCTCTGTGCAAAATCTGAGCCAATTCTGACAGGGGGTCATTTGCCATGCTCTTTGTGCGGTATCCTTTCTATAGCAGTGAACGAAAATTTAGTCACCCTACATATCTATCATATTTGTGCCCAGGACACAAACTTGTGATGTAACCTTACTTCGATTTTTGGGTGGTTCTTCAACAGATTCCTAAATTTTAAACTTTTTATTTACTAGAAACATTTTAGCCAAAAATTATGTGACCATAAACTTGTGCTCCGTCGCGTCGTGCTGTTTCATTTAAATTTATTTGATGCCGTCACCGTCCATCTTAATAGTTTACGGTAAATTCCATGGAATGAATGTCATGTCACACACGCACACACACACACATAAAATCTTTACTCGGCACACACAATACACACAAGTTTACATTGTTTTTTGAAATATTCCATTTTTAAAAGAACAACAATGCGGTCGGTCTTCACATTCGCAGATTCACACTCGGTCGTAACAAATACAGTAAGATTTTGAGTACAGTTTATTTTTTTGCCATACTTACTCCATTATTCCATTCATCTATTGTTATTGTGTTGTATAACTCAATCCATCGAATCTCTGTCGTCGACTTCGTTTGTGGTTCACAAATAAAATAATGTTTCATTTCTCTGAAGTTGTCAAAGAGTTTTTTAACGCCGCCACTATTCTCATAACTACAACCAGGTAACGGTTCGCCAGTTTCGACTCGACGACAATCCCAATTCCCAAACGTGAACGTGAATGTCTTATTTACTCTTTTCCCATTTCAAATTTACTCTACAGACATACTTCGACACGGTGGTTTTGTGTCAACATTAAAGTTTTACTACGCGGATACTAAATTGGAATGAGGTGTCACCACGTTATCGTTTTATTAGTACCGCTCTCTTACTAACTAGTCGTGTTCCTCTTTGTCTTCTTCATGAGACTTTGCTAAAACGATTCCTTCAGATTACATTACGTGTATATCGCAGGGAAGATGTCAAATATTTAACTAAAGTACCAAAGTAGAGTACCAAAATCTCAAAGTTTTGGCCATTTCTTAAGGTATGCTTATAGTGTGATAACCTGAGCTAGGTGACCACCTCGTTAAGACAGTGAGGTTTTGTATCATATCACCGAACTACAGTACATTTCATCTCCCGGTCTCTTATTTACGATTAGACAAGTTAAAAAAGGAATTTCATGTAATACACGCATTTTAACTCTTCTTGAATTAAAATTGACCTGTTCTCCGCGACATATGCAAATTTTTAAGAACGCCATAATTTTCGATTTAAAACCCCAAAACCCGTAAATTGTACGAATTAAATGGATTAAGACGTTGTACTAGGCTGCCGAGGACGATTATGGTCGTCGCATGAGTTTTCAGGGGGTTTCTAATTTTGGCTTTTAGACACTGTTTGTATGTAAAATTAGTAGGATTTTTTCTACTGGTCTTTCTTAGTTTTAGTCTTGAGGAAGGGAAGGAGGAAAAATACTGACGACGAAAGTCTTTTAGCTAAAAAGAAGTACAAGAAGATGTGATGATGACGACCGTGAACAAAGTGTATGGGATTTTGGCATCCCAAAGCTGACTATGTGGCATGAGGTCTGTAATCTGAAGAAAGAATTCATCCCAACTTTTAAAACATTGCATTGCTTCTCTGACTTTCCTCAGTCAACATCTGTACTTCTTCACAGCCAGTACTCACTAATTTTTAGTCGATTTCTGAAAATTTTCAAATTCTAACCAGGAAGTTCTACTGGACAGAAATTTGTAAAACATTTTGCGAAATTATTGCCTTACAAATATATTGTGGTACCGCGGGAACTTTTACTTCCTCAATCCTTTACCACTTGCGTTAGTTCGGTAATTACCGTTACTCGAATTGTACCAGTCAGAAAAGAACTGCAGTTATATTTACATCCTGCATCTGCATCCTACAAAATACGTGTTTAATTACTTATTAGGCACAATCCCAGTAGTGTTGACTCTTTCTGTATTGTTTGTTTGTGCCGGTGCGGCGCGGTGAAAGACATTTTATGCACACATGCAAGTTGCAATTTGTATGCGCTCTAGATTCTAGACAACATTGAACAAAGTTCTAGCTTTGATAAGAATTACTAATTTTAATTAGTAATCGTCAGCATTCATCAGAACATAACACAAGGCATGTTTCCAAATAAACATTTCGCAAGTCATTTTGAAACACTGTAGTTCGGAAGACCCGAACTACTATTTGGATTTTGTTACACATTTTGAAGAAAATGAAACATTGAATTCTGTACTACTACAGCACTGAAAAAAAACATTTATTAAGAAGTTCCTCGTGCGAGACTTGTTTTTAAAAAATCAATACGAACAGACGTGTACAAACGGGTATTTGGAACGAATAACATTTGGACTATTTCCTGGCCATCATTTCTTTTACCACTTTAAATTGTGGTACTTCCGGTCTGATTTCTACGTCTTGTTCCAATAACAGGACATCATCCAGCACCCCGGCCGCGGAACATTACTTCAAAGGTAATGTTCTTTACTTTCATACTTTTCTAAAATAAGTACTCCTCACAATATTTACTTTACAAAGCACACGTTACACGCACTCGTCAACGTCAATAAACGTATATGGCGGTAGACGCAGCTGGTAGTTTTAACGTTTTCGGTCAGTTGCGGCAACCAAAAGAGATTTTGAAGGAAAAGAAGCTAGCACTTGACAATTTTGAGCTCACTCCCAGTTTACTTGCATTGACATACAGGGTGGTTCAAAATAATTTAATTTTGCCTTCAAATCTAATCACTTCTGTGTTATTTTAAGTTTACCTGAAAAAGTCGTGCTCATTGTGATCTTATTTGTTGAATTCTCTACAATAAAGTAGTTTCTCTGAAAATATACAAATACATAGAGGAGTAGATAGTTGTGCACCGCCCAGTACTTAAGTTTACATTAAATATATTAATTAAATTACATACACGATCTTACTATTAGTAGTGGGCTTTCTAATTTCACACAAAACATGCCGAACTCATTATTATAAAAATTAAAGGATGTGAACTATTAATAAATATTAGTAGGAAGCTAGTTGTCCGAGGACACACTCAGATTTCACAAGCAATTATTAGAAAACATGCTCAGTGTTTAATTAAGTTCACTAATTTGGTAAAAGTTTACATTATACGGCAGCTGCCACAGCTGCATCTTCTTAACACATAAAAATTCGATTGGCCCGGAATCAAATTACGAAATTATTGAGTCATACACATTCACACATAATTTTATGTACACAGGCGGTTACGAGTGAGTAAACCAAATTAATTGGATTGGATTTTCGGTAAAATTTAATTAGTAGTATTGTGAGAACAGATTTTTATGATTTTGTGCCAGTCCAACAAGCTGAAAGTACTTTATGTGTGAATCCGGATTATTTATGATTATATCTAAAATGATTAGACAAATCCATAACTGCGACTTGCATAATTTACGATTGTGTTAAATCACAATTTGATTGGATTTATGAAATGTGTAAAGTCCAAGTGAAAGGTTCTCTGTCACTTTTCACCATGTGGTGTTGGGAATTTTGGCTTCGGCTGGATGCGCTTTTTTGTCTCAATTCCCTACGGTGTTGCTCCTCAGATTTCTCTTGGGATTTGGGGATTGGGACTATCACTCAATAATAAAACACGGAATGGAATTGGAGAACTCCAAATCGAATCAAAACATTCATTTAGTGGGGAGAAATAGAGAAATAGTACGTGTTATGGGTCTAGTAGTATTATTATTATTACAGGAAATAAAAGTCTGGAGAAAATAATCGAAATTCAAACATTGCCAGATGGCCAATGGTCAGCGTCTATTTCGAATTTATTTTTGATCCGGAATAGTCTATTTTCTAGAATTCGGAAGCACTGTACGGAATGTACTTCTAAAACCGACAACTTGGGCTTTAGAGTTTGGAGTAATTAGATTATGGTTATACCTTTTGTACCTTTAATATTTAACATAAGACTGAAGGTCGTTAGTCGCAGAAAACTAAAAGATATCGAAATATTGTCATAATTATTTATGGCATATCGTTACATGCGTTAGCTTCTTTGTGTGATCGCCACAATAACATCATAGTTGTTTTGATGGGTTTAACCTCGCTTGAATTTTCAAGTTCACGTTTGTTTTTTTGATGAACTTGTCTCAAGGACAGGATATTCCGGTACAATTTTTGTTGATATGTTACCGACCGATGAATATTTTATTATGCCACCAAATCAGCAATTTCTAGAGGTAATCACACTAAAGAAATACATACATATAATTTACACCCCTCTTATGAAACATTTGAGTTCTTTTCAGCCGTCCTCGTGCAAAAGGATTTTATTTCCGGCTAATTGAATACTGATAGACTAAAAAAATGAGTAAATTCAAAGCAGAGCTAAGTTTCTCAGAAATCCGTGCTTAGACTTAAGGCCGCACATGAAGGGTTAAATTGTAAGTTATAAGGTGGATATAAAATTATCCAAATCAATTATGATGAGGCATGAATCCTTTTCCTAATTTTGGTTGTGTTATGCAAGGAAGTCAGTCTGATGGGATAAGCGGAAGGATCCATACCACACCGAATCTCTTTTCGTGGGTGACTATTCAAATTTTAAAATTTAAAGCAATCGCGTGGTGTTATGAATCTGAGATTACCAGATATTTTAGAAGGGGTGAGTAATACATTTCGTAAATTTTTGAAAACGCCGCAAAGCATCATATTTTATTCTCTTTTCTCGTCTGAATCTTATTCCAATGCAGAGCTTTTTATCCGCCTAGAAAATTTTACAGATTCTTCGTAGTTCTAAAAATCCTATTCGAGAAGGAGAGATGCATTTTATCAGGTATTGGACAGATCGTATGAACATAATGTTTAATAAGATCGTGCAATAATTTGTGATATAATGTTCCGGTCTAAGAGTATCGACTATCATAGAGAGGTCAATTCGTAGTCCCTAGTTACGCTTCTAATTGAATTAATTGAATTAATTTTAATTTTGTCCAACTCAACGTCTTAATAATTTCCATTCGGCGTCGAACCCGCGACTATTCTGAAAGTAAGCAGGAATAGCACATGCATTTCTTTACTC
>JAQGCA010004541.1:0-10212 GCA_034698945.1 Protaphorura quadriocellata
GGCGAAGCTAAACTATGGGATCTCTGTCACAACTAACTTTAATGCTTTAATTTCCAAAAGAAACTATACGGTAAGAATTTTTTGTCAATTTGGTTTTATTAAAGTTTTATCCATGATTTTTTTTTTGACTTCTAGGGAGGTATCAACATTGACCATGACGATGGAACGTTGGCATACTACATCTTTCCAGACTCATCCGCCGAAGCCAATCTTAAGGGGAATTTTAAAAAGAAGGCTGATGGGAACTACCAAATTGCTGATAAGTAAGATAATATTTTATTTATCTACGGTATTATGGCGAATGTCAACTGGTGCGGGGATTTTATGTAATATACAATGTCTCTATTTAACAGGAAAGGGATTCAAGATTACATGGTCGGTTTATCAGGGGGAGAACGTTCCTTTGCCACTTTTTGTCTTATGGTTGCCCTATGGACGATTATGGACGCCCCTTTTTATATCCTCGATGAATTTGAGGTCTGCATGGACGCTGCCCATAGAGGAAAGTGTCATGAAATTCTTCTAGACCATGCCCGGAATCAACCTGGGGCTCAATTCTTTTTCTTCACTCCAACAGACATAGAGTCCATGCCCAGTCCAAGTGAAGCTTGCGTTCTCAAGTAAGTTTGGTTCACCTTACACTAAAAACATGCGGTCACGTAGCTTTGTATTGTATTGGGAAGGTGACGCGATAGGACGGGGTCAAAGTTGATGAAACGCCTCAATTCATACAGGGTGTCCCTAAATGACGTCTCCACGTTTGATTTCATTCTACCGTCGGACGGATTATTCGATTAAAACAAAACACGGCTAAAAATGAAGCCAATGAACCAGAAGGATGTTCAAACATGTGCACTTTTGATGTTCTGAACCAAAGGCCATGCTGTGACTGTTCAAATGGATTGTTTACTTTTTTGACATAGGTTTGGGTGGGTAAAAAATCAACAGAATTTGGCTTTCTCCATCATTTTCAGGTCAAATTCATTCGAAAAAACGACAGCCGATGTTGATTATAACAGCGGTTGTCATGTGAAACAGCGAATTTCTACAATTTTTCACCCACCCAAACCTATGTTAAAAGAGTAAACAACCCATTTGAACAGTCACATGATGGCCTTTGGTTCAGAACATCAAAAATGCACATGTTTGAACATCCTTCTGGTTTATTGGCTTCATTTTAAGCCCTATCCAGTTCGAATAGGATAATCCGTTCAACGGGAGAATGAAATCAAACGTGGAGACATCATTTAGTGACACCCTGTATATTTATTTCTATTCTATTTATCAATGACATTTTTCAGGCTCCACCCTCCGGTCAGAAACCTACAGACAAATCTTAATACCCCGAAAAGCATAAAGGACATTGATGAAGCTAGTCCGAAGAAGAGAGCGAGGCATTTGTAACAACAAGCCAAGATTGCGTGATCAAGAGCTGACCTCACCTGTTATCTAGTGCTAACTTTTATAAATACAAACATAACATACGTACGTAGTGTAATTTATGCACATATTTACTATCTAGTATACTAGAACTAGACCTCGGTTGGATTCCTTGAAGCGACTTCACTAGCAAATTTTCAATTAAGTCCCAATCTGCCAGGACGGAAATTTCATATTTACCTTGTCTTTGCGATTCATGACATTTGGAGCACTTTGTTACTCCGTAATTACTTTTCGGAAGTTGACACCGCACACACCTTATAGAAAATTGGTATTCGCTCAAATAACATACTATTATTCTTTTGATTTGTTATTCGAATTATTTAGGAAAGGCATTGCACACACCTGTTGAAAAACTTTTCTGAAGGTCCTACCCCCTAAAATATAACCGTTTGACGGATAGAAATGCACAGGTGGGCATGTGTTATGTGTCGGACTTTGAAGGTTCGGGTTCGGCGTAGCACATACCAGACCGTGCATTTTTAGTGGCGAAACGGTTATATTTCATCGGGTAGGACCTTCAGAAAAGTTTTGAGTATTCTTTCCTGAATCTTTCGAAATAACAAATAATTTCGCCCTGACCTCGGAACTTAAAAAAAATTCTATCGGAGCTACTTGAAGAAATCCAACCCTAGACTTGAGAAATAATTCAATTTATTATTACGATTACCTATTATTACTATTTCAGTCTCAGGCAAAAATAATGTGCCTCGAATTTTACGAATTTTTGAATAATGCTTTAGCTGAAATTTTAGACCACGTGAGCCTGTCATTTTTTAGTCTGAAAGTCACGTCACGTGAATTTTGCAATGATACGATGATCCTCCAGTGAACATTCTCCAGATCTTAATTATACGTACTGCGTACTTACTACTCTTACCAACATAATATCAGTGCTGACGAGGGAAGTCCCAAAATATGTACATAACTATTCAAATCACTTCCGATTGCAGTCAAATAGTTTCAATTTCAATTCCACGTTTTGCAGTTGAGTAATTGAAGTAAATGTGCCTATAAAGATCGATATCTCTGCTAGAAATTGAAACTAATGACCTGCAATGACTCAAGAACCCAAACCCTCGTTTCTACTAATTTGTGATTTTTCTCGCCTCACTATATTGTTCAAGGTAACGGTAAACTCAAATAGGTTCCGCCAGAGCACAGCTCAGTATGTGATGGGTTTAAGTCCGGGAAATTGAAAAATGGACACAGTACTCACCCTATGGGAATTTGTAGGTTGTTGTTGTCCTAACAACTTTTGTGAAGGTCATACTCCCAAAAGTTTACCCTATGGGTCAAATACACTTTGTGACGTCACGAATACCTATTACCTATGAATTTCCCATAAGGTGTGTGCAGTGTTTAAATTTGAATTTCTCGTGATGACCTCCAAACCAGTTCAATAGTCAGAGCCAGGTGTCTTTTATCATGCATGTCATATAATGTTAAATTGTAAATATATCTATTGTTATATGACGGGTTTAGTTTGCAGAAAGCAATGGCATAACCACTTTGGCCTATTCATCACAATTTCTATTCCTACTACAAAAAAAACTACAAAACCATTCAACTTGAACACAATACACAATACAATACAATATACTACAAAAACACTACTCCTAGTAAGTCCTATGCAGAGCAATACAAAGAATCACGATGAAAATGAATTTCTACCTCTGGAAAGTAACTTTTTGTTGTTGTTGACTTATGATATTAATAATAATAATAATTGTGACGTTGATTAATTAGTAAGAGAAGCGTATAGTGATGTAAATGTAACTTGTAACTTGTACATATTATGCAGTCGCTCGGTATACGGTAACAGTAACAGTACATTATAGTGGAAACCAAATCGGTTGGGATCGCACGGTTCTGAAAGTCTTCTTTTAGATAATAATATAAAATGAATTTAGTGTACAAATGTAAATATCGAAAATAATTAATATTTAATCAATGAATAGACTTGACTCCTGATTTTTTGTTTTGTTTTAGACCAAGTCAATCTTTTATCAACAACAATTAAATTTGAGTTGTGTGAGTTGAGTGTGAATTAAATTAAACACCCACTATGCAAGCAAATTATTTCAAGTACAAAATAAAATCAACACCTTTTTTGTAAAAAAAATGATTTGATTATCATCGTTTGGTTATTCATGAGGATTCTAGAATTAGGTGGTTCTGCACTTTCTACGTTACTTCAGTCAGGAATGTATGTAAGACACCGACAAGAATAACAACCGTTATGTGTAAATGCGAGTTAAGACAGCACAATAAAAATTTTTACTCACATGCTGTGTCATTCATAAAGAACAAAATCACTATCCAACCCCGAATGCCTGTAATCTTTCAGAGTTTTAGTCTCGTATTATTTCAAGTGGGCTTCACGACGAAATGGATTAATTGTCATTAAAAGGTCAAACATTGTAGAACCTGACTCTTGACCACAGTGTAAGTTGTAGAAGCGGTATCATTTTCGTGAACCCGCGTAAATAAAGCTTTCATTAAATCAAATCATTCCAGAGTGCCAATTTTTTTTCGATCACCACTTTCAAAAGTTTAATATTGTCGCGCACAACTCTCGCAGTATTGAATTTAAACCAAAATCGAATTTAAAATTAAAATAATACCTCGAGCACTAGTGGAACTATTAACTATTTTTTTTTAAATTTTACTTTATTCTTTTTTTTCTGCACGGTGGCTATGCAACACCGTCAATATTTTAATATTTTGCATCAAACTTGAGTCCAGGAGTCTGTCAGACTGAAAGTTTATTTTGCATAAGGCACGTAATCCAAGTGCTGATGTCATCAACTGGACTGGTAAACAAAGAAATCCATTGACAAGGGAAGTTTGCACTCAAGTATGCAGGTAATGGGATGTGGTAACAAATCAAATGAATTCGCCGTAAAATATATAGCCAGGTATGAAATCCTTTTATGCATGTGTGTTTTGAATTCTCCATTTTGAATGATTTCCCATTGTCATGTAATATTGTAACGCGTAAACTACAAATTCGTCCCTGTCTGCCAGATCGAATAATAAGGTATGTTTAAACTTTCCATGTGAGAGTTATCTATCAGATCTAAAACTTTCCTTGAAGAAAAAATCCATAAAGATAGGATAAAATGTAAGCATGCATGAGTTAATTTTTTAACACTCGTGGTTATCACGTTCTCACACCGGACTCGCAGTCACCAAACCAAGTGTTTTATTGAGACGTATGTATTTGTAAGCAATCAGAGTTTAGAGTTGCATCGGTCTATTGCGGTGTCGAGTTATTTTTCACATTAACACAGTATGGAGACTCTATACATGAGAAATCCGCGTAATCAACATAAATTGTACAATATTTTAGCACACTAGCAAAGTTAAAGATTTTTTTCAACGGCTAAGAAAGATTTCTCATAGAAAAATATTATGCCAGAATTAAGCCATTTGAACATTTCCTATACCTTAATTCTACAAGGATGTTATAATTTGGAGTGTCTTACAAGTACGTGTGTTTCAATCCAGAACTTCTTCAAGGTAAATGTTTATGGAAATATACGTACTAAAGTTAAGTTTGAAGTTATCTTTTTAAATTTATGTTTACTGAAGAATTTAAATTGGTTTTCCCGTTTAGACAAAGTCTAAACGGTGACTTTCTCCGCCTCATCCCTTGCTTGCTGACTCGACTTCTCGCACTGAAACCACTTTTCTAACTTTCACTCGCTTTCACAAAAAAATCTTGAACTTTTCCCCTCGTTTTTATTCACCTTTCCGGTCATACGATTATGTAATGTCAGAAAAATTCTGGTGCCGAGTTTAAACAATATTTTTTATTTTAAGATTTAAAACTAGTCGTCTAGATTAGGAATATTTATTAATAAATATTATTACAATATTTGACAGAAATACACCCAAAATAATTTACTTTGACAATCGACCTGTATCTTGTGTTCCTCTCTATATTTATGGAATTTTAGAATTTTGTTTAACCGGTTTGGAGAATTCGGTTATTTACTGATACACATTTGGAGGATATAATTTTAAGCATAGCGTTCTAGGATGCTAACTCCTCATCCTAGAACGCTATGTTTTAAGTGAAAATGGGCTTTCTCCGAACCGGCCCGGTCGAACAAAACATTTCATATTTTCTATAAGATCTGTGCATGGGCACATGTTATCGAACTCTTTACAGAATGCATCCTTCATGACATATTATTATTTGTATGTAGTCAGTCGGCTCAAAGAATATTTGTCACCAAACAATAAATAAATCTACCTGGAGACTCATATGTAAAAACTGGTCCAACTGGTTTCAGTCTTCAGTTCTTCACCCCAATTAACATTCTGGACATGGGTTTACGAAATTCAATGCGATTTTTGCAGTTCCAACTTGAACAGAATAACAAAAGTCATCAGCCTCTTCAGAAGTTGACTCAAGTTCAATCAAACTAGTCCTGGTGGTATTTTGTCCGTCCGACAATACCGATATTTGTATACGGCAAATTAATTTTTACAAAATGTTCGTTAATTTGTATTATTTCCTTACTATTTCTATAATCATTCCTGCTCAATTCAGTTCGGCAGCATCCGAATATGTCACAGTTTTAACAAATACCGAAAAAGATATTGGCTACACCGGTGTTATACAGATTTTACCTGGGAATGAAGATAAACCACTGGCTGTTTTTAAGGGCATCCAATATGCTCAGGCTCCTGTTGGTGAACTTCGATATAAGGTACTTTTACTAAATTCTTGCTAATATTTTTCATTAAAGAGCGTTAAATGAAATAAGTTACTGTAAAATTGTACTTTAGCGTAGTTTTGGTGTAAATTGCAATATATGAAGAAAATATTCCGTGTCAAAGGAGGGGGCCAAAACCATGAGAAAAATTCGCCGTTGGAAGTTGCTGGAATTTTTTATACGTTGTAGCTGTCACGCTGAACAACTATTGTGAAGGTCCTACCCCAAAAGTCTGACCATTTGGTTGCTAGATATACACAGTGGGCATATAGGATGAAAGCAAGTGAAAGCGAAAGTGAAAGTCACTCGTTTTCAACTTAAAAACCCATTGTATATTTCGAGCGGCCAAACGGGAGTGGGGCCTTCACAAAAGTTGTGCAGGGTGCCACTAGCTACAACATTTAAAAATTCAAGCGATTTCCAATTCCAACTGGGTACTTTTTCCTATAAGGTTTGTGCCCAATCCTTTCAAACTTTATTTCACTCTATAGGGTGGCGCATAAGCCCAGCCCACAAACCTTCGATTGGCCAAGGGCAATCCTGAGCGATTTCGCGGTGATTTCAGCGATGCCTTCGGGCAAATAATGATTAAAATGTACAACTAATTACTTTGTTAAAACGCTTCCAGCCCCCCATCCCACATGAAGAAACGGAAATAAGAAATACAACAGAGTTCACCCCACCATGTCTACAATGGGATTTATTTTCGAATAAAAACGTGACCGGTTCCGAGAACTGTTTGCACTTAAATGTGTACAAACCCAACACAATACCCAAAGAGGGTACTACCCTGTATCCAGTCATGATTTTCTTCCATGGAGTCGGATTCATTGCCGGTCAATCGGACACGTACAATCCTGAGTATTTGGTCTACAAGGATGTGATTGTAATCACAGTTCAGTATCGTCTGGGAGCTTTAGGGTTTTTAAGCACAGGAGATGAACTCCAACCTGGGAATATGGGGTTATTGGACCAAGTTGAAGCCATGCGATGGGTTCAGAAAAATATTCGTCATTTTGGTGGAGATCCTGACAAAGTTACAATATTTGGAGAGAGCGCGGGTGCTGTGAGTATCACTCTTCACCTATTATCGCCATTGACCAAAGGTAAGCATTGGTTTGGGGTCAATATTGTTCGATATAACTTTTTAACTTATGAAATAGGTCTCTTCCGAGCCGCAATCATTCAAAGTGGGACTGCAATAGCACCTTACGCCATCCAGCGGAACCCAATGATCCACGTCCAACGCTTAGCCGCCAATTTAGGGTGCATTTCCGGAAACACGTCCATGCTTCTGGAGTGTATCAAGTTCTCTGACCCAAAAGAAGTTGTGGCCAGTGATGCTTACACTGCTGTGAGTATTATAAATATATGTTAAACATAATTGTGTCTAAAATTGATTAAAATTAGGCTGGTGGCGCCACCGGGAGGAAGGCTAGTCGCAGTTATAAGAAACCGCCAAACCCAGGTCCCGTCATTCAACCTGAGGTCACAGAGGGTTGGCCAACATTTTTGCTCGAAGATCCACTTGTGGTTCTTTCAGATGGGAGGTTCCATAAAGTCCCAGTCGTGATTGGTGTCAATCGAGATGAGAGCGCCAGTGCTGTCATTAGTAAGTTTTCTGAATTACCGGGCGGTCCATAACTTATAGCCTGAGCGAACTAATTGGTTTGTCTGACTATTCCGCAGGTAACTTATTTCCTAAACTGATCAACGCAACTGCAAATGATCCAACCTACCCAGAACGTTCATTTCTGAAAAAAGTGGTCAAAAGTTCCGGATTTAAAAATAATACAGACGTGATCAAAGCAGCCGTCAAATTTGAATATTTCAAAGACTACAACATGTCTGACGTGAATGAATTGAAGGATGAATACATTGCACTTCATTCTGACTTTAGTGTCGTGGCTCCTGTTTACTCTACCGCCCTCTATTTGTCTCAACATACGAGCGTTTATTTTTACACGTTCGAGTATGAAGGCGAAATGTCATTTTCTCAAATTTTATCCCAAGTTCCACCAGACAATAATCCTGAGGAGAAAAAGAAGAAAAAGAGAAGGATTCTAAAGAGGGACCTTATCGGGAACACATTTCACATCACACCAGAAATTGCTGCAGAATTAGAGCAAATCTCTCAGGAGGTGTATCACATGGATGAAACACGTGAGTGCTAAATAATTATTTTCTTGAGAAAGTCGTGAGTTATGAACCACCCTCCGTATAATTCATTTCTCGTAGGTTACGTTATTCATGGTGAGGAATTATTGTACGTGTTCCGATTCCGAAACCCGTCGAACGGAGTTCTAGTCGATATTGAGGACGAGGAAGGAAAACACGTGAGAGATATTGTGACCACGCTTTGGACAAACACTGCAAAATATACGTAAGTCTGGAAATTAATTTTTTAATTACGAAAAAAATCATTAGTAATTGATATCTTCCTCATTACGTTATTCAGTTCACCGACTGAGGTTTTATCCCCGGAAATTGTTGCTTGGAAAGCTTTCACTCAGGATGGTCCATACACGATGAGAATCACGGAAAGAGCTTCATTGTTAATCTCTTATCGGCATCGGAAAATGCTTTTCTGGACACATCACGTTCAACAACTTCAAAAACTCCAGCTTTGCACATGAGCAAGAAAAACTAAAATGCAGATGACGCCTGCGCTTCATTTTTGGTAGAAAAATGTAATCGGAGGGGAATAAATAAAATAGAAATACAGAGAAGTCATTTTGTATGTGTCTTATTTGTTCTCACAAAGTGACCGTCAAAATGTAGGTCGAAATCCACAAATTTTTTTCCAGACGTTTTAATAGCTTGAAGTTATTAAAACTAAAAGTTAAAGTAACAAGTTCACAACGAACTTGACATGTCAGAGATAAAGTTTTATAGTTTGACCGTCAATATGAAATCGTTTAGCCAATAAACAATTACAAAAAGGTATAATATATGAGGCTACTAATTTCTGTGCCCCTAAAAAAAATAACTTTGCCCCTGGAATGTAGTACATTTCCCCCAATTAAATGTAACAATGCCCCCTAAGAAAATAAATCTGTCCCCAAAATTTAGTCACAATTTCCAAACGTTAGAATTATTCTAACACAAACATATTACTAACACTAAAATTTTAATCTTCTTCAGCTGCTCCGATTTCACGACTTCCTGTACATATACAGAGTGACGACTTTGGTTAAAGGATTTATTTATTTAATTACAATTTCAATTTGCGACATTGACTTTTTTTTCCCTTGCTCAACAAATGCTCCGTCCTTCTGCCGAAGGAGGTGTAACACCAATTTCCATGAATTGTAAACAATTCTACCACTTGGGGAAAACAATTTTATATTTTTTTGTTGTATTTATATTATTTTTTTCACATTATTTTTTTCACACGGGTAAAGATTCCCCGGTTTTCTCTAAATTGGAAATTCTTCGTCAGATGCTCATTAAAATTTCTAAAATAATTTAAATCCAGCTCAACTGAAGTGATTTTTGAGTGCGTGCGCTATTTTCATAATATTGGACGTTAAAATTTACTATTTTGTAATTAAGTTTTTCAATCACTCGTATGTCCACTCTCCACCACTTCTGAGCTACTCGGGTGTATCATAAAATTACGAAATTAATTACTAGAGCATAGGAATTTAATAATTCTGGCGGATTGGAAAAATTTTACGAAAGATTGACGTGTTTTTAAAACGATTATTTGTGGAATACCGGCATAAGAAAGAGTGATATAAATATTTATCTGCGAAACACTTATAGTACACAATTTAAGACGACTGAGGCGAGGCATTACCATTGCAGGATTGAAAGGACACCATTACCATACTACCTTTTTACACGTACACATACACATTTCAAAATCTACAGATTTTGTCCTTAACATTCTACGGTCGCTTCTAAGAATTAGACGTAAAACATAAGTATCTAACGAGTAAAATTAGTTGTTGCAAAGTGTTTTTAATCCTTTAATATCAGGATCCCACATTTCCCAATTCATCTCTGCGCATAATGAAACTATAACACGGAAAACAGG
>JAQGCA010004542.1:0-10207 GCA_034698945.1 Protaphorura quadriocellata
CCTGAGAAGTGTGTGATGATGATGACATGAGTTTTCGCTGTAGCATAGCGTGGCGTTATTTTGTCACGTGCTTACCACGTGAGAGTTATGTTTGGAATTCGATCCCACCAGCAGACAGTGTTCTTTGCCTACCTGCTTCTCCGAAACAAGAACTAACAATTTCCAAATAATTAGTTGGCCGGTCTGGGAAGTGTTCAGTGGTTAACCAACTAACCGACGACGTCACGACCAAACGGTCGTGACGTAACTTGTAGTTTGACCTCAGGGCCAGTCAACGGGCCTAAAACACACAAATCCTGACACATGGCTTGTGGTAAGACTGTAAGAGAACCAAGGATAACTGCAATGTTGGTGAAAATATCGGATGGGGCATATTGATTGAAACAACACAGATTTCAAAATCTAATTTCAAACGTGTGGAGGGAACCGTGAAAAAGTTCTGATGCAATTGCAGGTCTGAATTTCAAATGAATAAAATCAGTGATAAATTGAACCTTTACTATCATTTATTTTTAATTTCAAATTCACAAGCACAAATTCATAGAAAATAAGTTCAAATAGTGGACAAATTAACTAAAATTCAACACGGGTAATGGATAAAATGTTAGGAAATGTGTTCTACAAGGGCGGATTATTCGGAGCTTTGATTGTCGGGCTTGCAACCCATGCTCTTTCAAAATTTCTCTTTGATAAAGATCTTGTAAGTCATTTGGAATTATTACGTGGAAGTTTGGCCAGGTAAAATTACATCGAGACAGCTAGATACATATTCTCTGTGGAAATCCCCGCTGCTGATGAAAGAAATTCAGCGCGGATCTCACATCCCAGAATTTTTTTTGTTTTACATCATCACTATTTTAATTTTGATTTCAGGAAGACTTGAAGAGTAGCAGTCTGGAGCTGTCGTCTGAGATGACGAAATTGGAGGAGAGTGCGGCAATGAAGATTGCCTTACAGGAGAAGCTTTCTGACGTAGTAAAGGTAAGGAGAACTTCAAAACATGATGAATGTCCCTCACACCACCGTCACAAAAATATTTAAAAGTATTATATGCGAATCGAACGTTTGATTTCATCGGATTTGGAATTTCTGACATGAGAATCTAAAAGAAAAAAATTTAACAAAATTATATAAGGGTTTATGTAGTTCCCTTGACCTGTGACCTCAACCTCTGACCGCAGAGAAAAATGCGAGAGGGAAAAATTGTTCGCCTCAGTAGGTGGAACTTTTGTAGTGGTCATTTCTGCGGTTAACGGGAAACGACACGACATCCAACTTGGCGCCCCTTGGGGGTAACCCTGAGATTTTTAAAGCTACTCGTCTTCAACCATTTTGTTCAGTTTATCGAAGTATATCACTGTGCAAAATTAGAGGTGAATCGCACGAACGAGGATTTTCCCATGCAAGCCAACGCGCCGCTGTCATTTTGTGTGTAATTCGAGGATTAGTAAAAATCATTTTTATTATTATTCCCTTTTTTTCTATCTGCTTTGCAGGAATTATTGGAGTGGGAGCAGGAACAGGGGAATCTGGATAAAAGTGAATTCTTTGATGATGTGATGAGTACTCGAAATCCGTAATTTTCGTTCTCCCTTCCATCATTTAATGAATTATATTACAAGCCCATCTTTTTAAACTCAACTATTTTTGCTACTTTCATACATTCCAATCCGAGTGGTTCATCATTCTCCGTCACACTGAACCCTGGGTACAAATATTACGATCCATGTGTGTGACTAATTATTTATCTGACCGATTGGTGTTAGGTACTGTTTGTCTCCCTGTGGTTGTGTCCGTGTGTACGAATGAATAACTGCAAGTTTGGGAATGAGTTGTCTAACAATTTCATATTATCATTTATATGGAAAAAATATTTATGTTGGTCTGTAGTGTGGTCACATCTCATAGGCTTTATTGTTGGTTATGGGTATTTGAGCAACAATACATATTATATATTATAATAATAATATTCCATTAAATCCTGAGGTGTGATGGGATAGTATGTGTCAATGCACTTTGTTCTTAGCGTAGCATTTAGTTGACCAGTTTACATCAAATTGAGAAAATATTCTAATATTTCTCCGGTTTCGAGGACGGGCTTCCTTGCCAGTGGAAATATGTACGAAATGTTGGAATTCACTGTATTTTTATGCTGTAGACCTTGTAGTCCTGAACGACTTTTGTGAAGATTCCATCCACAAATGTCTAAACGTTTGCCCCCACCAGAAATACACAAGTGAGCATGTGCGGTGCCATAGAGTGAAAGCGAAAGTGAAAGTCACTGTACGCCATCGCACTTGCCAGCGTGGGTATTTCCAGCAGTCAAACGGCTAGACTTTTGTGGGTAAAACTTTCACAAAAGTTGTTCATGATGCCACAGGCTACATTTCACATTTTTCGACTGAAAATTATATGTAGTAAAAAGTAAAAACATAAAGTATAAGTTTAAAACAAACTAACAAAAAACCTTGTGATTTTGATTTTTCATTTGATTTTTATTTGTTGAAATTAAATAACAAAAAAAAACCTAAACAATGATTATAAATACAATTCACTTATGATAATTTTTAGTTCTAAGTATTTGACAACTTATTTTTAATTTTAGTCTCTACGAGGGAAGTGATACCAAATTACATTATTTCCTTCACATGCACGTACACAAATGACTACCTACGGAATAATAATAATAAATTAGTATAATAATTAAGGAATCGGAGAATGAAATCATCAGATAATCAGATGAAGAATATATCCGTAGCAGTAACAGTAGTAACAGTACGTACAAAGACTAATTAATTACAATACAATTAATTTTAATTATAGTTAAATACAATCAATTTTGACCTCGACCTCTGGCGGCCTGATTATTCACTAAGGGTATTACATGGGCCAGAAAATGGGATGTGGGACAGATATTGCCGTAACGCGTGGTTCCAATTTAACGAAATATGGCTCATTGGAAAGGTCTCGCAATTTTTAATAGGGCAAAATGGGCTAAATTTCCACATCGGTGTTAAAATAAATGGAATCCATGCAATTTTTAGTACATTTCTCAAAATCGGGGACTTTTAGCACTGTTTACCCTACGGGACCAAGTTTATTCTCATGTCGGCCAAACTTTTCGGAATCAACTGTTATCAATGATATGACCATAAAAACTGTCAACAATGACAAGAAAATAAGTCAGGAGTTGACCCTGCCGACAATTTTCGACTTTGACCTGCACTTCGAGGTCACTTCCAAACAAAATTGGATTTAAAATTGTTGTGTTCTTAGTCAGAATCGCACGGGCTTTCCAACGAGCCATCTCCCGAGAAAATCAGGTCATGCGCTCAAGGGTCACTTCAATCCAGTCAAAATTCCTTAGGTCAACCTGTACATATTTCACATTATACACTTCCTTATATTGGATTCCCATACTCATCAGTCTCTACTTCTTCAATGTCATAGTCATATTCAACTTCTGCATCATCCTGACCTTGACCCTGATCTTGACCTACATATTCCTGACTATCCTCGTCGTCGTCTTCCTGACCTTGACCCTCACCCTCACCTTCATACTCATCATTATCATCCATGTCACCGTCACCTTCATCATCATCCCCCTCCCCCTCACCCTGTCCCACCCACTCATCATCCATGTCTGCCTCTGCCTTGACCTCCATTTGACCCCCAGCCCCTACCCCTACGCCCGCCTCCCTCAATTTCTCCACATGTTTGAATGACCTCATGTGTGCCCTATGTCTCTCATAACTCTCATTACACAAACTACAAAAATTGGCTTCTTTCTCATTCGTATGAGTTTTTAAGTGTGCGCGCAGTACCCATCGCCGTAAAAACCCTTGACCACATTGTCTACACACATGTGGAGTTTTCTTTGTCCCAGAATGCATCATTAATTTATGATGTCGAAGTCCTTGTGCGGAAACATAAGATTTACCACATTCTGGTTCGTCACACCAAAATTGGCGCGGACGTCCTACTTGAAATGTGGGTATTGCTTGCGCCTGCGCATTGTGTGGTCCAATCACACTCTGGCGCAGGGCATGAAATGTGTTTGTACCTGCAGCTGCGGCTGCGGCTGTGCGCGCAGTATTTATAGCATGGATTCCTGCTCGAAGATTATTTGGTGGGACTATAGTTGTACGGAGTCCGCGCATTGGTGCGGAAGTGGATGGACCTGCGCGCGCCGTCGCGCGTTGACTATTTGAACCGCCATCACTGTCTGATTCATCCAAACTAATGCGTCGACTGTCAGATGCACCCATTAGAGCTCGTAGAGTGTTTGATGACCCTGCGCCCGCACTTTGACCACTATTAGATGTACTTTGACCCGTGCTTGACCTCAAAATGCTTGTTGACCCTATAATCGAGTGTAACCTATTGGATGGACCTGCTCGCACACTATTTGACCCACTTTGACCTACAGTAGACACAGTCATACCATTATTTAAAGACAGAGGTGTTGAAAAGGGTTTGATATCCATACTTTGGCGCTGACCTTGACCTTGACGCTGTGGTACAGCCGCCGGATGATAATTCATGACATGAATCTTGAGAGAAACCAAGGATGGGCATGTCCTCCCACAATCTGAACAAACAAATGGTCCTTGAGCCGTGGCCGTTGAAGGGGCTCCAAATTGATGTTGAATTCTTCCATGTAAAACACAAGCTTGTTTCGTCGTAAATTTTTTCCCACACCCTGGATGACCACAAACAAAAGATTTTTCACCCGTATGAGTACTCATATGAACTCTAAGACTTGGTTTATCATTGAAACGTTTTTTACACATTGGAGCTGTGCATGCAAAAATCCTTTTCTCTGGTGACACATGAGTTTTTAAATGTTTATTGAGGTAAGCACTGGTGGTGAAGACTTGACCACAAGTCCGACAAATGTATCGACCGTAAGGAGAGTCTGAATTATCTGGAGTTATTGTCGCTGGTGCATCTTTTCCTTGGAAATGAACGAATTTAATGTGACGACGAAGATTTGCACGAAAACCAAAGACACTGGGACAATAGTCGCAAGCGTAGGGTTTTTCACCCGTGTGGATTCTCGAGTGTTCACGGAGGGTACGGAGGGTTGATAAATTTTTACCACATTCTGCACATGTGAATTGACCGTTAGTTGAAGATTGTTGTATGGGGATGGGCAGGGGCAAGGATTTTGCTAATTCTTCTTTCTCAGCTTCATCTTCTTCAGGATGATATTTGGACACGTGGGCGTCAACTTCTTTTGCAGTCGGAAATGTAGTGAAACAGTATCGACAGGCACGGCTAAATGGTGCGTCCACCATTTCACGTCTACCGTAGTCAATCTTTGTAGCTTCTTCAGGCTCAAAATTACTCCCGTCGTCATCGCATGACATGATGATTGTTTGAACTTCATCCCTGGAAATGGAAATTAAAAAATTAACAATAATATTTTAAAATTTAATTCAAGAAATACAAGGTGTTTCAAAACCAACCTACGATTCGTCCTAATTTCCTCAATTTTAACTTTATCTGAAAAGTGAGATGGCCATTTGGTCAAAATTTAATTGTACGTCTTTTGAACGGAAGATATTTTTTTTAAATTTCAATAAAAAAATTAAAAAATTTCAAAATTTCAAACTTTTTTGAATTTTTTTTTATTGATACATTTTGTTAAAATCTTGATAATTTAAATTTTTACTGCAATCAAAATTTTAGTTTGTCTTTCATTTTCTGATAATTGTAATTACATTTTTATTGACAGCGCGCAATGTGAAGCGCGTAGCGCATTCGGACATAGCTCAAAACGAGCGCAATTAAATTTCCAACAAAATGGCTATCTCACTTTTAAGATAAAGTTAAAATTGAGGAAATTAGGACGAATAGTAGGTTGGTTTTGAAAGACCCGGTACTTCATTGATGTTATTATTAGCTACTTCTTCATGGATTAAGATCCGAATATTGATATCAGTTTTATTCTGACATTTTATTGACCTGACTAAAAGAATATGGAATCGTATTAATGCATTTTTTTTTACAGCCGTTCACAGAAAAACGGATATGGTGCGACCACCATTCCAACACACTACCCAGGGACCATTTCGTTACTATCCACATCCATATAAATTACTTTCAAGATATTAATCGTCAATTTAGAACAGTGCATTGGGGTAACTTGTAACAAATAATAAGTTAAGCTGTTCCAAGTTAGCCTTCCTAACTAAATTTCCTTCGAAATATTAACATTTCAATTTACAAGCGAAGTAATATAATGGTACATTGAGTTTTTCAATTTTGTTTCCGTTTCAAAATTTGAATCACACGATTTCTCAAGTTATCTTAAACAAGTTCCAATTTCAGTGCCCATTGTAAAATGAAAATTTGCATTGAGACAATACAACTAACTGATTTTATCGACCAATTCAGTAGAATGGAGAGATTTCACGGTAGATTAGAATGGAGTCACAGTAAAGGAATATCTTTAACAGTAAAATAATACCTTACACTGTAAAATAATACATTGCACTGTAAAATAATACCTTGCACAGTAAAATAATATCTTACACTGTAAAATAATACGTTGCACAGTAAAATAATATCTTACACAGTAAAATAATATCTCGCCCAGCAAATAATACCATGTCAAATTATTAAACCTTCTTTAAATGGGGGGCTCCACCCACCAATCCCCGTCGAGGCCTAGCCCCCGGACCCCGCAAGGGGTTTCCCCCTAACCCCCTAGGGTTTGACCAGCCTGACCTAACTGTTTCTAACAATATTTAAATCTACTGTGAATTTGAATTTAATATCTACTGTAAATTTCCTCTATTTTACTGTGAAATTTGATCTAAAAAATTTTCTGTCAATTTCCAGTATTATACTTTGAAATTGAATTTAAAATCTACTGTGTGTGAATTTCCTTTATTTTACTGCGACTTTTCTCTATTTTACTGTGCAATATATAATAGTACCCCATCTAATTGAACCCCTTTGTCATTTGTCAGCCATTTCTTATACAAAAAAATAGTCTGAATGTTTACAACAGTGTAAACTGATACTCTTGGGACTAATCAATCAACAATCACAAACACTCATCAAAAATATTTGAATTATTTGCTACTATAAATAATACATTAAAGAAATCCTATTTAAAATTTGACCGCACAATTTAAAATTTTGTCATATGGTCTAGGCAAACCTAAGTTTTGAAATCCGGACCGCTGAAAACAATTAATTATATTAAAATAATAATGGACTTACGAATTATTTAAAAAATATTCATCAAATAAAAATTGGGGCGTTTGAATTTCAGTCTTAATATTTGGGTCATCAGTGGAAGACAGCTGAGGGTCAGGATTGAGATCAGACGGGTCGTCCTGTGAAGGTTCTGCACCATTACGGCCATTCTCCCCTTCCCCATCCTCTTCACTGTGACTGTTCACTTGGTCATCGTCCTTATAAGTGTATCTCCACGCCATTCTTAAATAGTAGTCACCCTAGTAGTAGTAATAGTATCCAAAATCTGCCCTTACTGTTCGACTGCAAGTTATAAATGTCAAAGGTTAAATTTGAGATCATTGCTAATGAAATGGTTCAAAATATTAATTCAAAACTAACAAATTAGAATTAATAAAATTTCATGTACCACTCCTCAAAATTTGTAAAAATTTTGAGGGGTGCTATGTCCTTGGTCAACTGTGACCTTTGGGGTCAAATCAGAAATATTGAAATTGACCTAGAACTGTGGACTTGGACCGTGACAGTGAGTACTGAAAAATACGGAGAGAGTTGGGGTCGGAAAAGCTGACTTACGGAATGTTCAGTTTTAATTGGTATTTAATTCCATCCCACAAATGTCCATTGGAAGCACTGGCAGTAGAACTGTCGAAATCAAGACGAGTGAACAGAAAAGTAACTGATTTACGGTCCAAATGTTCTAAATTTAATTAAATTGAAAATTGACCGATCCGAACTTTCCTCTGATTTAAAATTGAGGAGAATTTCCCGCAGACTCCTTCTCATTGAAAATAAAATGACAGGAGTGCCATCAAAAACTGCACTTTTAGTATTTTGATATACAGGGTGTGTCGGATACAATTTTGACGCAATTTAGAATGTGGAATAGCCAGTAAGCCAGTTTCTTCCAAAATTTAATGGGGCGTCTTATGATTGTGCTTCAATGTGCTGCGCTGTCCAATAAAAACAACATGGCGACTGATGCAATAAAATAAGCCGCCGTCATAAGAGCGATTGACCATTGACCTCCACAGTGCGTGTCAAAATTTGAGTTTGAAACCCCCTGTATTGGATTTGCACCTTTTAGTCAATTAAGTACGTATCTAACGTCAATAACTTTTCCTGATTTCCGGGCGTTGTTCGTAACATACTAGAAATTGAAGATGTGACGTCAGCTCTGTTCATGTACAATATAATATGTGTTACCGGTCAAGCTCAAAAGCCAACAAATTTTAAGAGTTTACCGAGAGTTAAATTTATTAATGGGACTGGGTTAGGAGGAAGAGGATCAACATTAGGAGAATTTCGACTGTAGGTCAACGAGTAATTCAAACAAAATCAAGTAATTCACAGTTGGGTTAAAAGTAAATGATTTTTAAAAGTCACTATTCAACTTTACCCATAACCCCCATTTATCAAAGGTAATAGATAAAGCATGTCAACAAAAGTGGTAATTTTTTGGGGTGGACTAGAAAAAATGATGTGGAGAGAGATTAGAATTTATATGTACAGAGTGGCGAGCCGCGCGACGAACGCGACCAATATATATAACTGCAAAAAAAACTAGAAACGACGAACACGTAACGGATGTCTTTGGTCATGTCACTTATTATCTACACTGTATTAGATCAAATACCTAGTTATTGCGATAGTGTACACTCCTGCATGCAAAAATTCATCACTGGCAGAAGGATTTACATTTCTGGCCCACCCTGTACAAGATTTTAGTGAGTCTCTTCTAGGTTCGGTTGTGAGGTAAAAAGGTAAAAGTGAAAGCCCCGAAATTAGAAGGAAGTCTTATTTTAACTTTTTCCCCAAAATGTTTGAAAGACCTAAATAATTCCGTACAGGATGTGGCAGGGCATAAATTACCTTACATTCTACTTTGTATTAAGTGCGGATTGAGTGTGTTTTTCAATCCAAATAATAATCATCCAATCCAGTAAAGTTGCAAAACATTATTATTAGAATTCCGATTAAAATGTGCAACTATGAATTTTTGAAGTCCAGATTTTGCAATTTTAGAATTATTTCTAAATGTTGGGGATTGACGATTGGGCATAGATTCTAGGCAGGACTCCATGCATCATGCCTGTTGCGTTGTTTGATGCCTGTATTGATCAGTTCCACCTTCCACCAATTTTAAATCTCACTCTTCACTTTGAAGAATTTGTACTTGTATGTTGTATGAAACCAAGTCATGGAGAAAATCTTTTGAATTTTGAATCACTGCCAACAGTGCCAACTGACACTATTTTATAAAGTCACTGCTGAACTGGAGGATTTGTTGAATGTTGAGCTGATTAATTTATGTGATTTATGGCACGGTGCGCGGTGACTACACTGGAACGGAAATCAGAAATTGTGATGGTAACTAATTTTGATTTCCGAAATTAATAATTTTGAATTGAATTTTGAAATTCATGCAGACAGACAATTAACGGTTACTTACAAAATATTGTGTAAGATAACCTAAACAGGTAAATTTAAATTAAATTATACTACCAACAGGTAATTATATAGTCAAATTAAAATTAAATTTAATCGCTACGAAAGTTAAATCGATTGTCAATAGTGAAATGGCTTTGAAAAAAAAGAAAAAGCGATGTGACGATTTATTTATTTTCCTTGCGTGTCTAGCGGCGTGTACATTTGATTGTTTTACATTTTTATCACATCTAATCTATCTAATTCATAGAGTGATTTGTCAGATCCGATGACGTCGTCCTGGAAACGACGAAGCTTCTGAGTTCTGACTCGGAAGACGAAGACAATGGACGACGGAAAACGACCGGAGGATCGTTGGTCATCAATAAAGACTACGCGTCTCTCGCTAAGACGTGGAAAAGAAGAAATTCAAGGATAGATTCGGCGCCACGAGTTTAGAAAATGGTCAGTTTTATTTACCTACCTAAGACCAGGGACGAAGCTAGCAGGGTGCCAGTGGGTGCGGCGCACACGGGCGCAAGATTTTTGGGGCGCAGAATTCTGACCT
>JAQGCA010004543.1:0-10203 GCA_034698945.1 Protaphorura quadriocellata
GAAACTTCGATACACCGTTCATTTTCAGGATGAAAATTTGAAGCCTAAAGATCAAATTTCTCTATCTTGCATAAATTTGACATCCGAACAAATTCTGCATACCTGGAATATTCTAATTCAAGGTAAGGCGTTTCTAAAAGTGCAGGGTGGTCCATAAAATATGTTTCTTTTTGTACAGATATCAAAGAAAAGAGTGCTGAGAATAATAAATTGGGATTAGATCAGAATGACCAATGGTTTTACTGTTCCTCCGACACTTTCGACGACGCAACTTTAAAATGGATGACAATCCATACTTGGGCACAATACCAACAGATTGGATCATGCATCGAGCAGGTAATCCTAAACTCACAGTAAACGTATGTACGTTATGTCTGTGATAATGCCATGCTAATAAATTTCGGTATCAATAAATAGGATGTGCGTCATCCATGTTATCAGTACAGTAGAGTTATATCCGGACTAAGTACTAATTGCAGATATGAAGAGGAACATGCAAACACAACTTCATGTGAAGGATTAAAAATGACTGGTGGTGGAGTTTTATTGTGTTCTGCCGGAAATGGAGGTCATCAGTTTGTCCGTTTACGATTCAGTGGAAAGAATCAAATCCAATACTTGTAAACACAAAATTTAATATACTAAGCGTAGGGTATTACGCCGCACATGGGTGCAAACGTACCATTTTGCCCCACATACTTAAGAATATGCGCATTATGGCACCAATAATAAATGGCGACAGAGCAAAATTGCACACTTACGCCAAAGTGGGGCATATCAGTCCACCTTCCTAACTTTTAAGGAATTGAGATCGCGGCGGGGGCATGGGAAATACTCCTTCGCGGCGATTTGCTTCAAATTTTGCACAGGTATATACTTTGACCTAAAGAACAAAATGGCCGAAGACGATTACCCTTAAAAAACACAGGGACGCCGCCAGGTGGCTCTCAAGTTGCATATGTCGTTCCCTCTTAACCACAGAAATGACCACTACAAAAGTTGTTCCACTTACTGAGTTGTACAACTTTTTCCTCGCATTTTTCTCTGCGGTCAAAGGTGGAGGTCACAGGTCAAGGAGACTATATTTCGACCTGTGACCACAACCTTCGACCGCAGAAATAATGTCAGAGGGAAAAGTTGTTCGTATCAGCGAGTGGAAAAACGTTTGTAGGGGTCATTTTTGCGAACGACACACCCAACTTAAGCGCCCCCTGGGGGTGACCCCGAGTTTATTTAAAGCTAATCGTCTTCAGCCATTCTGTTTTATAGGTCGAAGTAAACTACTGTGCAAAATTTGAAGCAAATCGCAACGACGGAGATTTTTCCGTACCAACGCCGCGATCTCCTTTTTAGTAAATAGTGGTCTAAATTATTATAGCTACGACCAGGACGTACCAGAAAAAGCCAAGATTATTGTGCAGAAGATGCATGATCCAGAGGCAGGTTGGGAGACATACTTGCGGACAAAAGTGGAATATTTCTTTGAATGCCGATCTCATCGCTACATTTCTGACGGAGACTTCCACTGGCTTCTTGAGTTTGAAAATGGGACTCGCGTTGTCTTTCGTGATGGTTTGTGGTTATTTATATTTATCATCTCGTAATAAGACCAGACCGGAATATAAAAATCTGGTAACATAAATCTTTTTAATTACCATTTCAGATTTAGCTCAAATAACGTACGATGAGAGAATTCACTTATTCGAGGTTGCTACGGCGTCCACTCGCATAATATTCTTCAACACTGGAATTGTTAACCTCGTTTGCCGTTCACCTACCATTAACCCTGACGATTGGATTGAAGCAAAACTAAATGTTTCAATTTCGGGTATGTTTACAATATTTTTAAATTTGGGAATATTGCTAAATTTCACATATTCTACCTATAGCTTCGGAGTCCCCTCGAGTACTTACACGAGATAAATTCGAATTCAAAGTGGATGCTGTAAATCAAATTATTGTTTGTGAAGCGAGTGGATTCCCTATCCCGAGGTTGAACTGGTCAATGGCAAATGGACACGTAATTATAGATAAATTTTCCAATGAATAATATTACATCTACATCATTGCCATAGTGGAGCGATTTAGTCCTCCTTACCCTAATTGAAATTGTTTATTTCCAGAATATATCTGAAGCGCTTACTGTGGATGGAGGTACACTAATTTTTCCAAAATTTGAGTCATTCATGTCCGACATCTACATTTGTAATGCAACTAATGTCGATGGATATGATGCTAAAGAAATTCAAGTGTCTGAAGAACAAGGTGAGATGAACCACAAATTATTCATGGGTTGAAAATGTCCAGCTGATCAGACACATATTTTTGCAGACAAGTCAGGACTTATAATAGGAATTACTGTTGGTGTGAGTGTACTCATTATCATTGTAATCATTATTGCCGGAACCATGTACTATCGTCGGAAGAGGGTAAGAATATTTTACTTTTAGAGAAAACGGTGATCCGGGGTTCAATTCCTGGTCGACACGGTAACTTTAACTTTAACTTTACACAGGACAAACTGAATTCGACGGAAATCGACGATTTTTTTAATGGTGAAACTGGTTCCGACGACTCAGATGATGATTCTACGAATGGCTTATACACTCATGCTACAAATAGATTGCCTTACCCAATAGAATTCGAAATTTTGAAGGAACGGCTTATTTTTGGTAAAGAATAGCTCGTTTGTTCTCTATTGGAATTTTCAAATGACCGTTGAATTTCTAGATAAGACAAAACTTCTGGGCAGTGGTGAATTTGGAGAAGTTTATCATGGAAATTGTGAAATTGATCAAAAGACAATGCAAGTCGCTGTGAAAGTGCCGAAACCTGAATGTCCTACCGAATTGTTCAAAATGCTTTTGTCTGAATTGAAAATTATGACTTACATTGGGGAACATGAAAATGTTGTTCGCTTGATTGGCGCTTACACGGCAGAAATTCGGAAAGGTAATTAAATAACACGTTTAAGCATTACAAATCGTAGAATTATATAAAATATGAAATGAATTTTTTGTTTATAATATATTAGGAGTACTTTTGATTGCAATTGAGTACTGTGAACTTGGATCCCTCGAGGAATTCTTAGAAACAAATCAGGAGAAATATGGCAACCAAAACGCTCCCGAAATAAAACCTCCTGCAAAGGGAGGATATCTACGTAAATTGAAAAATACTAATATAGAATGCCTTCATCATGTGGAAAGCAAAAATCTGAATTTAGTTGATAACTTTAGGTTTAGATGAAGTCGCGTCAACTTTTGTGTTCGATTTTGCGGATTTGGTACAATGGTCTTATGAAATTGCCGCTGGAATGGAGTTCCTGGCCAACAAAAAGGTAAACAAATTATGATTATGGTAGATGCCCTTCGATTCGGCTGAATTTGTGATATGTTGTAGTCCATGCCCTACTGAGCAACTTTTGTGAAGGTCTTACCCCAAAAGGTTCGACCGCTTGGCCACTTCAGATTCACGAATCAAGTGCATTTTTTGAGGTCAGAGGAATTCGTGAAACTTTCGGGTCAATGGACAAACTTTTCTGGGCATGACCTTCACAAAGTTGTTCAGAAAGTCAACATCTCCGAAAATTGTAGCTAAATCGTACCGCCTATCTTTTCGCCGTAATGACTTTACGATGTCACTTTGACACTACTTTTTTCCGCAGATAATTCATGCGGATTTGGCCTCACGGAATGTACTTCTGACTGCCGGCCAAGTGGCAAAGATTGCGGACTTCGGACTCTCACGTCGACTTTATCATTATGAGAATTACATCAAATCTACTCAAGTTGCTCTGCCATGGCGTTGGATGGCAGTTGAATCCCTGACTGCCAAAGTTTTCTCAACACAATCTGATGTTTGGTCATTCGGGATAACACTATGGGAAATATTTTCCTTGGGGAATTTTCCATACCCTGGACTGGATTGGGACATCACTTTTGGAAATCAATTGAAAAATGGACTACGGAATATTCAGCCGGGTTATGCAACTCCTGAAATGTGAGTAGAAATTACAATCGGATAATTTGCAAGTTCGTTCGACTTGTCTAGAAAATGTTTTATTTCACAGATATGACATTATGGTTGACTGCTGGCGCGAGAAACCTGAGGATAGACCTTCATTTTCCAAATTAGAATCTAAACTCAATGCAATGTGTTCTGCTATGAAATTATCTGTGGAATCAAAGGACGGTTCAACTAGGGACGAAACCCCTCTATATAGTTCGGGATAATATCAATTTTAATTCATTAAATTCTAATTTATCCTGTAGAGATCAAAGAAAAACAATTCGGGAAATTTTTGACTTCCGAAATTCGCATCGAAAATTAAATGTTATCGTGTTAGAAATAGTATTATATTTATTAGCTTTATGTTTTGACTGACTTCATAGATGAAGCCGCATATCGCAAACAAAGCTTAACATTAAATTGATGGCTCATTAATCAACTTGACTTTAACATTTTCAGTTGTTCTTCTGCATTCACATCCAGTGGATAGCCACAAAATAAATTAACCTTAAGTTATCGTCATTATTGTTATTTCTCATAATTTATGGGATGATTTCTGTGGTATACTCACAGAATGAAAATGTTAGTACGACAATATTGTCGTACACAAATGAATATTTCGTAGCGACAATACCATCACGATTGTAGATTTTGCGTATGAAATGTATGTACATACCTCCTAATTACATAAATCGCAACATGTATGTACTGAGAAACCCGTAGCTAAGTTAGAAGTACTGTTTAATTACATAAATGACGTCGATGTGTTATGCATTTTTTTGTGAATGAAATGTAGCTACCGAATCGATACATAAATACAAGTGAAGACGTTGTAGATACTAAAATTGTGCCGTATTGTTACGTACTAATCCCGGGCATTTTGTAATGCGTTCTGCCGTATCAAAATTGCGACGATCCGGCAGTGTAACTACAATACGGATATTCCGACTGTTTCCGCCATATTGATTAAATACATATGAGATATATAAAGATTAGTACTCCCAAATTGTTGCATATATTGCACGTATACAGTGTTGAAAATACAGCGGTGTGGCGGGATCGGCATCGGGTCCCCAACTACCACACGATAAAGAGAACCATTCATAAACGTATTCGTGAAAGTCAGTTGGATCTCTAGACAGTGCAGTGCAGTCGTCATTAAAAAAAATGCTGTAACATTTCTGACTGATCAAAGTTTCCAAAATTACAATTTCTGTCCCGAAATGGAAACTGTCGGTTCTACTGATTCAGTAACTCGCAAAAAATTTGCGGTTGTTCATTTTACAGCAGAAAATAAGTTTAGTGTCGTTCCCTCAAAGTGGATGTCAGCGGATGGTAAAGTTTGTTCGTGGCCAAATAGAAAGACCAAGAATTGTGCATCTCTGCAGGAAGATCCTGATTCAGAGCCACAGTCTAATTGGACTTCACATTCCATCAATTTCGTGAAAGCATATTGTAAGTCATTTATCATTTTACTCCTCACTAAGATAACCAGTAATTACAAGGTAAATCGTGAAAAGGTACGTGGATGTAGTAATTTAGTACGTAAAATAAAACTGCATTGACGAATCTCCCCTCCCTGATTCAAATATTATATATATCAACGCAGTGATTATAATATTGACCTTGGTTTTAAATTTCTAGCCACATTTGGAAAGGCAAAGGAGCGGTCATCGAATTTGAAAAATTCAAGAAGTTTGGAAATCTCGGAGTCTAGTGAATCTGGTGAGCAAATTACCAAATTTCGTCGGACATCTCCGGTCTCAACCCGAGTGGTTCCTACGCAACCATTGCACGGTACTTCCAACAATAACGAAACTTTTTATTCGCTAATTACGACCAATTCACGAATTATTTTTATTTGAATATTTCACAGATTTTGGAGTTACTCCTGGGGAGTCAGTGTCGAAGGTTGAAATTAATTTGATCCCCGACTTAGGTGAACCACCTGACCCAGAAGTTGCCGCTTTGGATATATTGGAGGTAACTCAAAATTTTTCTCTTACAAGGAGTATAATCGACGTGTCATTTGCAATGCTATATTTTTTCAGGTGAACCAGCAGGTTCCCGTGTCTGTTGATTTTGAACAAATTGGACTCGTTAGTCATGTATCATTTGAGGAACTAAAACAGGAATTCCGAGGTATTGACAAATCTTATTGCTTCTATTTATATACTATTTTTGAATCACAATTACAAATTTAAGTCGAACCGCACTTATATAATTAAATCATATTCAGTTTTCCAGGAAGCATCATTAACGAAACATGAGGAAGTTTTGACCTCGCTTAAGGACATCCATAAAACCTTGCGGACACTACTGGCTTCAAATTACGAACATAGTCAGATTGCAAAGACAAATCAATCTCGCTGTACACTTCCAATTCGCACGGAGGAGGAGTTTCATAAAACAGAAGAGGCAATCGAGAATCTAGACGAATTCAACAATTTGGTACGATTTTGATATCAGACTACAGTGTGTGATGTCTTGATTTTATATTTCCAATTATTTATCCCAACCATAGGTAAACGAACTAGAACGGATTAACGGTGAAACCGTTCCGAAGACAGTATACGACATCTTGAGCCATCTTGTATCTCACCAGTTGGCCTTGAAAATTCGTTTGACGGACAACTCCGGGAAATTAGCATTTGGAAACTCCAGGGTATCGAAAGCCGTGATAGGTAATATTACATTATTAAATTACGATTTAAAATTACACGTGAAATTATACATTATATGGTAATGTATATCATTCTTTGTGTGATAATTAGTTAAGAACCCCAATGTGTTATGACACGCCATTGAGTGATAAAACTAGTAAACAGTCTTGGATCAATTACATTAAAAATGTAATTAATTACAAATTACAAATTACAGCCTACTTTTGAAAGTATTTCAATTACATTCAAAATCATTGATGTAATTAATTACAATTACAATTACGTAATTGTAATTGGATTTTCAATTACAATTACAAATCAAATTACAATTTTAGATATCTTTTTTTGTCTTTTTCGGCACTAAAAACGAATTTTCTCTTTCACTATCCAAAACTTCATTCAATCTTTACTAGTCACCAAATGTAATTGAGAAAAAAGTAATTTCAGTTACAAATTACAATTACATACATCTTCCAAGTAATTAATTTTAATTTCAATTACAATTACGTAATTGTATTTGTATTTTGTAATTGAAATTACAACTAACAATGTAATTGACCCAAGTCTGCTAATAAAACTTAGCCGAAGCAATAGCTCAACGATACTGATGGGATCATGATTTTTTACAATTTCTAGTTGCAGTTCAAAGGCGTTGGGCAGAGCTGAAACCGAGTGAGCATATCCTAAGAGGTTACATATGAAGCTGGTTTCGAAATTCGACGGGGAGAAAGGGTGGGCGTAAGCGAAAGAGGGATGGAAACGCCCAGGCGGACAAGGAAACGGAGAATACAAGCAGCAGTAGCCGCAACCCTGGCCAAAATCAGAGCTCCATCAAATCATCAAATTCTGTTGACGAATTCAACGAATCGGCTGTTGGTAACGGCGGACCCGGTGGAGCCATGGACAGCACAGACGACTCCTCCTCGTAATCGTATTGTAAATTATTGTAGTATTTCTGATAGGTTTATTCTAAATTTAAATGAGGAGGCTAGCACTGTGAATGAAGAAATTTGTTATAATAATGACGATAACCTTGACTTAGACTATAGTAATAATCAGAGATCAGACAGGCACAAACAGTTAGCTAAATGGGCAATCGACAACAATTTGACTCACGTTGCAATATGTGGTATTTTAAAAATACTCACGGAGTGGCTTCCCCATGACAATTTCCCAGTTGCTGCTAGAACTCTTTTGAAAACACCTCGGTCGACCCAAACAATTAAAATAGGGCAAGGTGAATTATATCACTTTGGACTTAAATCACATATAATTACTTCTATTCAAGAAGGTTTAGAGCAATTCGACGTTCCAAACCTTCCAAACCTCAGTGGCCATAAAAACTTGATTACACTAAAGATAGGAATAGATGGTTTACCAATAAGCAAAAGCTCCAATCTTCAATTTTGGCCAATACTGGGTTCAATTGACCAGTCTAAATCGAATCGTGTATTCTTAATTAGCTTGTTCTATGGAAACACAAAGCCAGATCAAATTTTTGAATTTCTTAAACCGTTCGTTGATGAAATGAAAGAGTTAGAATCTACTGGAGTAGAAGTAAATGGGATTGACTATGTGATACGCATTCGATGCATTGTAGCCGATGCGCCTGCGCGTAGTTTTATAAAATGTGTCAAAATGCATAATGCATACTACGGGTGCGAGAGATGTTATCGTAAGGGCAAGTGGTCTGGACGTGTAACCTATCCGGTTAGGACACCGGATATTCTCCATACAGATAATTTATTTAAAAACATGAGTTACTCTAAGCACCATGTCGGTGTTTCTCCTTTGATTGAGCTAAAAATTGGAATAGTAACACAAGTTCCACTAGACTACATGCATTTAGCATGTCTGGGAGTGATGAAAAAATTGCTTAATAGTTGGACGGACGGTGGTATCCCGCTAAAGTTATCCCATATTCAAATTGGCAAAATTTCTGAACGTTTGCTGGATTTAAGAAGTCATATTCCCAAAAATTTTGTAAGGAAGACGAGATCTCTAAAAGATTTGAAGCATTGGAAAGCTACTGAATTTAGAACATTCATGTTGTATGCCGGCCCTATTGTTTTGCGAAATATTATAGATAACGAGCGTTACAAACATTTTTTATTATTTCATACGGCTATGTATGTGCTCTGCTCTAGATCTGCACATAACATAGAATGGGTTAAATACGCCCAAGATCTACTAAATGAGTTTGTTTCAGATGTTTCAAAATTATACCACAGAAACTATCTTGTATTTAATATGCATTCACTGCAACACTTACCTACGGATGTTCTTATTCACGGAGCAGTTGATAGATTTAGTGCGTTTGAATTTGAAAATTATATGCACACTTTGAAAAGAATGATCAGGTCAAATAGTTCGCATCTGAGTCAAATTGTTCATCGAGTTATAGAGTCCGAATATATTTCTGTAGCTAGAAATACGTACGGCTTATCATGTTTTTAAGATTTGTCTTGCATTTCCGAAAAAAAGAGGGACAATTGTTTCATGACTTATGACCAAAGGGTGTGCCTTGTTGTCAAATATGTTCCAAACGATAACATTTGTGGAGTCAAATTTTTCGGGAAATTGGAAAACGTAAAATATTATCCATGTAAAAGTTCCTTGCTCGGGATATATTTATGCAGTGAATCCCAAGTTGAATGTATTATTAATGTGTCTGAAGTTAAAATGAAATGTATTTTGATGCCGTTTAAACGCAAGTTCCTTTGTGTTCCTCTCTGTAATTAACTCTGAGTGGTGGTAGAGTTAAATATTATGGTCAATATGATAAGAATAAACATTGTTTCAAAAGGTAAATTTATTCATGTCCTTTTCATTCAATGCTCCTTGTAAAGTGTAAGTTCGTAGCCTACCACAGAAGTGTACGTGACGAGCAGTTGGCGCGGATTCGTCAATGTAGCAGCAATATAGGATCCATGCTGCTTAAAATGCATCGATTATATACGTAAACTGTAGCATCGATTCCGTGTTGTTAATCCACCATAGTTTCGATACTGTACACTGCAATGTCATTTCTTCATTTACGATGTCAATACAGAATTGATATTGCAAAATCTCTGCTGTATCGACACTGACAAAAGGGGCACTTATGTACGTTCTCGATACGAGAAAAACGGTGAAGGAAATGTATCGATACAGCAGTTTTGTGTTAGTCGGGTCGGGATGTGCATTTCGGGCTTTAAAAATATAAACGTTCCGGACCCTCCAGATTGTGATTCAAATTGAGTTTGCACCCACTTGCAGCCGCGCATTACAGACGAGGTCGAAGTTGGCCTCTGGGGTCACTTGACCCCACTGACACCCTCATGACCCACCACAAATTATATATAATTGGAAAGCCCACGGTCTTGTGAGCACTAATCCGAAAGCCGGAAGTCTACGATGACTCAAGACGTCACAAATGGAGCACAAAGTTGAAAACCCAAATTCGGTTTTCTGGGCAAACTAATGACCGAAGACTAATTCTGTCGACGGATTCGGATTCCCGGGGTTCGAATTAGCCAGGAACAGTTAA
>JAQGCA010004544.1:0-10203 GCA_034698945.1 Protaphorura quadriocellata
GCGTAGTGACTGTCGGCTGTTCGGCCTACGATTTCAGCAGTCTTAGCCGGCACTGAAGGCATGCGCCACGCAGTGCCAGAGAATCACAACTGCCGGCAAAACACTGGCCCTTAATGTCTGTCCAAAAATAATAGAGCCTTCTGACGTCACAAAAGTAACATGTTGTTGGTACTGACATTTCGGTTCATTGACCTCGGGTGTTGCAAAATATTTTAATCCCACCCATCGAGTGCCCATTAGTAAAAAAAGGTTACGATAGTGAACACCCTTTTCCCTATTTCTCTTCAAATTCGCATGAAAACCTCATGAGTGTCGATTTGTCGGTGACGTCAGAAGGCTCTATTATTTTTGAACAGACATTAATGTACAGAGCATGCCGTCCCGAGTCTCCGTGGAGGAGAGGAGTAGTCAATTGCTATTGCTATTCTACCTTCAGTTTTATTGTATATACTATTTAAACTATTTATATCATCCTGCTTCTTATGCAATGTGCTTTTAGCAATAATAAAATTACAGAGAACTATAAAATTGTTTTCTCTACGCTCATAAAAACAACGAGACCATAATCTTGTACTCGTACATACATACTTAACAGTTCAAGTAATGCACACATGACTTTCAGGCATCTACTCCTTTTTCTTTTGGTATATGCATGAAATTGTCTCGGCACGAGTTCTTAATAAAATTGTGAGTCTCTTCAAAAAATAATTTTTATAAATAAATGACTGAGTGAGGACTCAAGTTCTCATGACATTATTCGCTAATAAATATTCTAGGTTTCAAATTTAAATGTTGAAATAAATATTACTGGGAATAATGTTTGATCGTTTGTATTTATTGACTCTAACCGAAATGGTGACAATTTAAGATGGGAATTAAAAGAAAAAATTATAAAAGGCATCGGGATAAGCTAACGCAAGCAAGTTAATGAATTATGAATGACTCTCTGTCTGTTTCTGTGAATTCTACATTGACATGCTATGGTTTTGACCATGTACTTTCGCGGTAGAATTGTTTCGGGGTCTTGAACATTGGAAGCGGACAGAATATGGATAAAAGAGGAAAGAGGGGAAGAATATACATTTCTAGGAGACTTTAACGAGCTATTGATTATTTACCCGCTCCATCCTTGTCCGACGAACAAAATCATTGAGGGTAGACAACAATTAAAAAAATATTTACAATGTGCATAATATGTATCTGCAATTTTGTCTGCCAAAATTCAGGTCTGTCATGACGTAACTACTTTATGGTCAACAACGACTTGTTCGTGTAGTAAATTACTCTTCCCACAATTTTGCTGGCGTTTTTCTTCTGAAAGTAACCGAAAGATCCCATATCCATTCTGCATGGTCGGGTTGACTTGAGAATTTTTAGTATCAATTTTCTGTTCCCGGGATCCAACGTCAAAGAACGTTTCCAAGAGTTGATGAATTTTGTGGACCCTTCATGAATTTGACCAAGAACGATGTACGTTCCAAGGAGACATACAGTTGAAGTGATGAGGAACGCAACAATACAATACACAATGAACGGATCTAGGCTCATGGACAAACGTAGTAGTGTAAAGTTGGCAAATACGACAAAAATGGTGAGCAGGTTGACAAAATTAAACATATATTCACGTAAGACATCATTCACTAATATGATAAGCATCTTCAAGGAGCTGTGAACTTCAAGAGCAACGAAGGGCCTTCGAAGAGTGTTCTTTGACATTCTACTTGACAAGTTTGACCTGGGTGTATGAATTAATAAACTGAAATTGACGCGATAACATAACTACTTTGTGTGGTCACTGTAAATATAGTATTTCTACAAAATATTCTCACCGTATTTCCTTCAACAAGAAATTGTAGCTGACGAAGAAAGTGACACTTATCGGACCAGCAAAAGTCAGGCAAGCCCAGCCGTAAACACATGCCCCAATTGTCGGGAACGACCAAATCAATACAACAAATCCGGGATCTTCGCCCTCGTCATTCAAGAACCAAGAACTGACAAAGAAGCTGAGATGTGGATTGGCGATATAAAATACCAATGTGAAGCACACTTGCAATAGAGTCATCAACGTTCCCACCCACATCAAGACTTCAAGATGTGAAACCGCACTTGCTCCTTCCTTCGTCAGGTAAGTGTCTATAATGGGGAAATTATTTGATTCGAAATATAAATTTTAACTTCCAAGATGTCACCATTCAAATTTGGTCACAATTTTATATTGCGTACGTCGGCTCTCCGCCAGAGGGCGATGGCGATGGGTTTCTTACAATGACCTCTAGTGGAGAGCCGTGGCATTTCATAGTTTCGTGGTCCATTTAAAGATTGTTCAGGAAGTCGATCAGAAGCAGTGTGCAAAGTTTGAGGTCATTCGGGCATGGTGCCCATCTTAAACTTTGGTGAACTCTAGTGGTGACCCTCAAAATTTGTATCAACTTGACCCATAGTTGAACATTGCTCAGGAGGTCAAGGAGTAGCGATGTGCATAGTTTGGTGTCAATAACCGTTATGGCGTCTCTTTCTCACTGGCCGTCATGTTGTTTTTATTGTTAGCGCGCGCTACGCGCATTATAGCGCATTGAGACATACCGTAAATCCCCGTTTAGAAACCTTTCCCGAATAGTAACCTGGTCTCGAATACTAACCGGGTCTTTCCCCACCTTTCTCCATGTACTCTTATGGAGAAAGTGGTGAAAGTCTGTGACCTGCGACCTTGCCTGAACAAATAGTAACCCGGGTTTCTGTTCGAGGATTTACGGTAGCTCAAGATGCGTAATTAAGTTTCGAAAAAAATTACTATATCGGACTTTAAATTGCGTCGAAAATAAAGTAATTAGGGCGAAACAACACTTGGTTTTGACTCACCCTGTGTATGAATAATGCATGGTCATTTATATGTTGCTTCTATGCCATAAAACTGTAATCGAAATATTTACCTCGAATTCTCGTGAAAAACTTGAGGATTTGATTGAAGGTGAAAGGTATTCTTGTACGATTTTGCGCCACACCAATCTCCAAGAGCACCGGAACCGTGCAAACCAAGAAACACCCAATGTGGAGTATATTTTTTGTCAGACCAGAAGTTGAAATGACGATCAGTAAAGTGATGAATACAAATATAAAATGAAGAACGAGAAGTGTGATGACACAATACCAACACCCGAGAGCCCATTTTGAAGTAGAAAGTTTTAACTGCTCTTCTTTCTTATCCCAATAGAACGGAACAACTTTAAGGAAACAAGCATATCGGAGTGTTGCCAAGAGGAGACGATGAACTTTTTTGTTGAACATTTCGATTTGATATTTTTTAGTCTGGTTTTTTTAAGATTACAAGATTACTGTTATGTTCTGCGAAAACTCTTCCGATAAAGTTCTTGTATTGTGAAGTCTTTAAATTGTTGGCGCCATTTTTACCTCATGTAAGGTATTCGGGTGGTCACTCTTTTATATACCGGTTACGCTGGAGGCCTCTGAGGGGTATCATCTACAGGGGAACAATTTATCAATGATTATAGGGACGAAGTACAGTCATGTGACCGACCACAGCTCTCGTTCGAGAGTAGAAGGTCACTGCCGAATTGGTTGAAAAGAATTATGTTCAATTAATAAAAAGCCCGAACTGGACTGCATTGCCTGACTAGTAGGCAGTTCTCCAACAGTTTAAATAACGAATATTTATTTTACTTTTGTAGCTTTACCTCGAAAATGTGTTTGAGGGAAAATACTTACGACAAAGTAAACACTCGAAATGTAAACTAATTCTGTAAAATGAAAGGATTTCGTACTTAGCGCTTCTCACGGGTTCGGGTTTGGGTAGCCGGTTTGGAACGCGTTTCTGGGGTTGCGTATTACCAAAATTTTAACCCTGCCAAACGGGTTTGGATTGACCCGAACTCAACCTGTGAGGGGCTCTATACGCATTTGACAGGTTTTTGTAATTCAGTTTAGTTACTCAACTAGACTTGATATCATAAGATAATGGCGCGGCGAAACCGAGCTGTAAGATGGTATCTTTGTATTTGATTATATGTAGTGATGTACTGAAATTTCGGTTGATCGAAGCTTTTTGGCTGATGGCCAAATCTCGAATTTCGGCCCCGATTTTAGGCCGAAATCGATAAGAATTCGGCCAAAATAAAGTTTTGGTTAATCGAAATTTTTGGCCAAAATCGACGCCGAAACCGAATTTTTGGTTCCGATTATAGACCGGTACCGAAACTTTTGTTTTCGACTTTTGGCCGAAAGTCGATTTCGGTACATCTCTAATTATATGTATAAGCCATTTCTAACGTGTCTAATTTTGTCACTCTTTCCACCAAGCAAATTCTAGCCATCTTTGAATCCGGCTTACGACATTCGGTTTGAATATTCTCACAAAATGTGTTTCATGAACTGCTAGGTAACTCTTGCGGTCCTATCATTGTTGAAACACAAGCACGACTTTATTATGTTATATAACTATTTATTATTATTAATTATTAATAATTATTTGATATAATTGCATAAATATGAGCTTTCTCATTTCGAAGACCTCAAGTACTGTTTTATATATGTAAGTGTATCGATGATTATTGGGGTTTTCATAAATGGTAAAACCTTCGTTATATACTCATTAAAGTCTTCCTGGAACACGAGCATGGCGTGCCTAAATATTATGGTCCATTATTTTAATTCTTTTTCCTTCTTTGCTCGGTATTGAGGGGAAATCAAAACATGAATAGAATACAGGGTGTTTCAAAACCAACAAGCTATTCGCCGTAATAGCTTTACTTTCCCCGTAATTTATAAAATAGTCATTTTCTTAGAAATCTAATTAGTGTGTCTAATGAGCTATGTCACAATGTACTCGTTGTGGGACGATGTGCTTCTGTGATGACCTCTAACGGAGAACCACGCATTTTTGAGTCTCGTGTTCCATTTAAACATTGTTCAGGAAGTCAACGAGAAGCAGTGCGCAAAGTTTGAAGGCAGTCACACGTAGTGCCCATGTTAAATTTTGGCGACACCTGACGGTGGCCCTGGAATTTTTATCCACTTCGTCCCTAATCAAACATTGTTTATGATTGTCAAGGAGTAATGCTGTGAATATTTTTGGGTCAATCGCTTTTATGGGGTTACTCCTAACATTGGCGATATGTTTTTTTTATAGGGTGCACTGCGCGCTTGTGACGTGGCACATTAGATGCGCAATTAAATTTCCGACGTGCCCATTTAACCTTTTAGATTGCGTCAAGAACAACGCAAATGAGGCGAATAGCTTGTTGGTTTTGGAACACCCTGTATGTAAGTCCATCATTTTTCTTTTAAGAATTATGGTAGGCGTCGCGAAGTAAGTAATTGACCAGTTTATTAGCTCTTATTTCCATAAGTGGCTAGGCAGTCTGGGTCCGACTTTTATGAGCGAAACTATTCATAAAATATTTCAGCTCCACCTGAAGGTTCCTTCGCCCGAAGCGCGCGATGGATTTTAAAAATGAGTTTTTTCCAATTTTCAGCCGGGTTTTCATTGTCCTCTACTTGAAAACCGTGAATGGAAATCCCGATAAACCATCTTCACGACCACATTCCCGAATGTTTCCTGAAAATGTTGAGCTATGGAACGATAATTTCTAAGCCAATCGACTTTGTCTCAAAATTTCCTTTCTGTGTGTTTTCAGGATACGTGACATTTTGAGGCCCAATCGATTTGCTCAGAAACTGTCCAGCCATAGTCGTGGGTCAAAATTTTTGTGAAATACTTGCGAATATGGCGGGCAAGGTGGTTTCTTTAGATATTCTACATAGTTCTCACAGCTTTCCAGACGGATGACCATGAAAAAGCTGCTAAAAACCCGTTTTTTTAAATTTCATTACGCGCTGCGCGCGAACGAGCTTTCAGATTGAGCTGATCTCTTCAATGAGGCATTCCACTTGATTGTACCTATTCTGGTTCTTGAGATAAGGGAGGAGACAGTAAATATTAAGATAACCCTGTATGTATGTACATATTATACAATATTTTCAATAAATTAGCGTATTTGACGTATTTATAAATACAATTTCTGTGCCTAAGGAATTGTAATTATAAAGAGACCCTTGAATTCTTTTTAAGAATAGGTTGGTTTGACACCCTTTCTTAGTCACTGCACTATCACAAGGGAAAGTCGTCGCATGTATACCAGGACCTAGACCCGACACCCTATATTTTCTTATTGTATTGGTATCTCCTGAGTGCGTTTTTGTCAAAATCCGAACGGACAAATGAACTACTTTGTCTCCGTCTATCTCAAAAAAATTTAATTAAAAGAATCCTTTCGGAAATTTCAAAATCGTACATTAAATCACTTGCTGTTACCGCCGTTTTTCGTTTCACGTCCATGTTCAAAGGTGCCCATTAGATGCATTACAAAATATTTTGAACAAATTTCATTTTTTTTTCAAAATTTTGCGTTTCCTTAAGCTTTCCGGTATATTCCAATCAAAGTCATGACGAAGAAAATTATTTGACATTTTTAAAAAAAATTCTGTAATGCATCTAACGGGCACCTTTCAACATGGAAATGAAATGAAAAACTCTGGAAACATCACGTGTTTCAACACACGATTTCTAAATTTTGAAAGGGAGGACCTCAGAACTTTTCTAATCAAATTTTCGGACATGGGAAAAAAAAGTACTTAGATTGTGCAGACGAATTTTGACATAAACGCACTCAGCGGGAGCCAATGGGTTGAGAGAATTGGGTTCAGGGTAGCAGGGTCCGGGTCATATAACAATTTGATGACTCTCCCTTGTCAGTCTCTAAAAAATGAGGGCAGACTGAATTCTACTTAATACACCAAATATATAAAAAGAATTGCCCTCCGGCCAGAAGCCATCTAAAATAAGTACACAAAAAATGCACTCCTTTCCAAATTCCAACTTAAAAATATGTACATGTACCATTAGTGGACTTATGGTCACATTCAGAAAAAAGTCCCTGCCGTGCAGTATTCTGCTCCTACAAATATATTCAATCAATTTATTTTTTGTTTAATTTTTTGAAAATATGCTTTCTTGTGCAATCATTTTAATTTTAGCCGTTAGTCTACACGATTTTGTGAACTGCAACGAACACGTTGGATTCACATTATTCGAGAAATGTTTGACGTCCAAGAACGGAATTGACAAGCTCGTGAAGCGTGACGACAGCTCTGGGAGTTTCTACAATAAGTTGAATCACCAATGGAACCAAAGACCGCCTCAAGCTTTCCCAAGAGCATATTTCGTCCCCAAATCCACCGAAGATGTCCAAGATGTCGTCCGTTGTGGGGTCAAATCCAAGATCGCAGTCATTCCTAATAGTGGTGGTCACAGTTACGAATCTTACAGTTTTGGGAATAACAGCACAGTCATCATTGACTTTTATTACATGAGTGACATTGAAATCGAGTCCGTGAAGGAAACCGCGACTATTGGACCAGGGGCAATGCTTGGAACCGTCCAGGGACGGTTGGGTGCTAACGGTTTCGCCCTTCCTGTTGGTCAATGTATGAAGGTCGGCTTGGGGGGTCATGTCTTAGGAGGAGGTACGAATTTTATTTATTTAACTTCCGTTTCACACAAGCACCTGTACATTTCTTGAGAAGGCGGTGTAGTGAATGCCGGTTAGTAATCCATGCGGTCACGAGTTCATTCCTGGTAGACCCAATTCCCGATTCCATGTACAGTTGTATATTCGTATCATAGAAATCTTGGTTTAATTATTTAGTTCAATGGGGCCTTTAGAGCAACTTCTCTAGAGCCAAGGTTGAGGGCCAAGGTTGAAAGCTGAGGGTAACAGCCAAGGTTTAGAGTCAAGTTTAAGAGCCACGATTAAGAGCCATGGTTAAGAGCGAAGGTTAAGGGCCACGATTAGGAGCCGAGGATTAAACCCATAGTTGGGAGCCATGGTTAAGAGCCATGTTTAAGAGCCAAGATTAAGAGCCTAGGCTTAGCGTCATGGTTAAGAACCACGGTTGAGAGCCGCGATTCAGGGCCAAGGTTAAAAGCCACTATTAAGAGCCAAGGCTTAGAGCCGTCGTTAAGAGCCAAGGTTAAGAGCCACGGTTAAGAGACACAATTAAGAGCCACGGTTAAGAGCCACGGTTAAGAGACACAATTAAGAGCCACGGTTAAGACCCAAGGTTAAGATTCAAGGTTTAGATTGAAATCCAAGGTTAAGAGTCAATGTATGGAGCCACGGTTAAGAGCCAAGGATAGGAGTCACGGTTAAGAGCCAAGGTGAAGAGCCAAAATTATAAGCATGGTTTAGAGTCACGTTTAAGAGCCAAGGTAAAGAGCCAAGGTTAGGAGTCAAGGTTTAGAGTCACGGCTAAGAGCCAAGGTTGAGAGCCAAGGTTAAGAGCCAAGGTTTAGAGCCAAGGTTAGGAGTCATGGTTGAGAGCCACGATTAAGAGTGAAGGTTTAGACGCTTGTTGGAAGCCGTGGTTAAGAGCCTAGGTTTAGAGCCATGGTTAAGACCCAAGGTTAAGAGACAAGGTTTAGTGCCATAGTTCGTAGTCACGGCTAAGAGTCAACGTTAAGAGCCGAGTTTAAGAGCCAAGGTTTACAGATACGGTTAAGAACCACGATAAAGAGCCATAGTTAAGAGCCACGGCTAAGAGCCAAGGGTTAGACCCATGTTTGGGAGCCATGATAAAGAGCGAAGGCTGAATCGCTGAATGCCAGGGGTACGAATTTGAAATGAGGATTTAGAAATGCATATAGTATTTCTGTTAACTTTAACTTTTTTAAATTTTGACCAACTAGGAAGTGGGTATTTTGTTCAACAATATGGACTCGCTTTGGATTGGATTTTGGAGATGACAATGGTGGACGCTGAGGGGAATGCTCATTTGGTCAACGCTCGTAGAAACCCAGATTTGTATTGGGGACTTCGAGGGATGGGGTCTGGATTGATTGGGATCGTGACCAAATTCAAATTCCAACTCATCCCACTCTCAAAGGTCAAATTGACTTATGCAAGGTTGAAATACGATATGGAAGATGGGCTCAAAACTTTCCTAATTTGGCAAGATTGGCTTCGATGGGTTGAAACAAATGCACCAACCATACTTTCAATGTTGGAATATACAGGTAATGTTAATAAAGGATAGTAAACTTAATCTGTAATGGTAGAATACTTACCCCACTTTGGTACGGGCACGCCCACAAATGGCGGATTTAGTGTACAGGGTGGCACGTAACCTTTGCCACCCCCTGCGGCCCAATCTGGAGGAGCAGGACAAAAAGTGAGATGTGCATTTTGTGTAAACTCTTATTGCAAACCTTGGGAGATATTCCATTTGAAAATGCGACGTACGTATAGTGGTGCCAACGAGCGCTTAAATAAAAATTGGCACGACAACGGTTTTTTCAACGTCTTTTTGACAAAATATTTTTTTAGAAAAATCCACCGATGCTACCTTTTTTATGTTATCTTATTTTATCTTTCTTATTTTTATGCCATTTTTAAAATTTTGATGGACGATTTTGGGGAAAGTTGAATTTAGCTGACAGGGCATTTCAAAGAAAAAAATCAGATTTTTGGATTGGATTGGATTGGATGTAATTTTTATTAAATCATCAATAATCATAGCTCGACACAACGTAAACATCAAAAATGAAACATTGAATTATCAGTAAGTGACATCGATTCCGACTGTAACTAAATTAATTTAAACGAGAAGAAGAGAAGAATAATACTCAACCAATAGCCCAATTTAATGAAGTTAAGGACTGCATATGAGGGATAAGGGGTCTTAGGTGTGACAAATAAACTCACAAAAGCGGAGTCGTTAAGCCCGGGACGGAAGTCCTGTTGCAGGAATTTAACAAAGGATATGTCTTTTGAAGAAACAAACTCTCCAAACGCGCTGCCAGCGAAAAATCTACTTTCCTAAAACCGGTCCAACAAAATGTTAAAAATTGTGTAAAAATATTCTAAAAAAGATAGCATCGAAAAGTTTTTGGGCCCGTTTTGCCAAAATACCATTGAGAAATCCGTTTTTTATGCCGATTTTTACTTAAGCGCTAGTCAAAATTGCTACATACGTCGGAAATGGCATAGCTCCCTAGATCCGCAATAAGATTTTCTACAAAATGTATATCTCACTTTGTGATCGACTTCCCCAGAGTAGGCTCCAGGGTGTGGCAAAATTTACGTGCCACCCTGTATGTAACCGAATTAATACTATACAAGGCCAGAG
>JAQGCA010004545.1:0-10203 GCA_034698945.1 Protaphorura quadriocellata
GACCGAAGAGAAAATCTTAACAAAAAATATTCTTTTGAATTTTTTCAAAATTCTCTTTAATGGATCTAATGGACACCTCTCTATATTGACATGAAATGAAAAACGTCGGTAACAGCATGCATTTTAACACACGATTTAAATTTCTTCAAAGGGGGGACCTCAGGATTCTTTCCCGAAGATTGACCAAAAAAGTACCACATTTGAAAAGACGACTTTCAATTGTCATTTCATTTCATGGGATTCCAATTGGTGTGAAAAAAATGTATGGCGGGTCAAGGTTGGTGTAATTGAGTAGCCTTCGATAGCTCTATGTGACTTAATGAATTCTAAATAGTTTTCACAACCCTAGTCAATTGAATGTTTCTATTTATCGATGCTACTCGCCTGAGGTCGTAAATCTCAGGGGTCTCGTAGAAAAGTTCACTAACTGATTCACTGCCGAGTCACCGAACACAATTTCTCCGAAAGCTTGGGCACAAGAACTATCCGTCTGATTTGACCCTCCGTTTAAGACTACCGGTGACGACTACTAACGCTCCAAATGCCTATTCCTTTTCAGGTCAAATGCCAGGATAGCATAGACAACGCCTATCGATTCTCCGGCTAAATCCAAACTTCAGTTTAGTCCTCACCAAATGCCTCTTCGTCTCCAGAACTCACACCTACAAATGTAAAAAGAGTATCGCTTTATTCAGTGCGAACTTACTACTAATAACAAATGAAAATGTGTCCAGATATTACTATGTGTTTTTACAACGTGATTCACTTTAAAGACTCAACCAACAACAAAACTTAGGTTAATTCTAGGTATAGGTATAGTTATAGGTATACGTCTTCTAAGTCTAGGTAGTTGTATCTTAAATAGGAAAGCTGAGTAGCGTTCTCTCTGACTACCAAAAAGTGAATGAATCAGTGAGCTCGGCTCACTGCCTTATATACTGTTTACTCCACGCAATACCCCACACACTTTTTTACCCCAAACTTTACCCCACACAATTTTACATAGAGGTTTAGGTATCACTAAAACAAAGGTTTGGGTCTAGGTATAAGTATTGGTGACTCACTGTAACATCGATTAACTATAGGTCATAGCTTTGGTCTAGATGTAGGTGAATCACTTGAACTGGCATCAACTATATGGCCTAGCTTAGGTCTAGGCGTAGTTCTAGTCCTGACCCTTATTCTCTTCACTGCGCATAGACGGCGCACCACGGTCAAAAACTTCCTCACGGGTTTCACCACTCACTTTTACCTTGTCGCTCGACAATAGTTGGACCGGCACCTTGGGTCGTTCTCTTGTTAGAAAATTAATGTTAGGTACGAAATCATGATACATTTGTGGGTGATGGCCTTTGGCCGTAACTCAGCCTAGATGGCGCAAATAACCGTTTGTGGTAACGACGCTCAATATTTTGATATAGGTACGAAATCTGTGGATGAGACATTCAAGATGATCTTGGCATTGAGAGATCGCCCAGAAATTAATCCAAAAGTTTGGAATTATGCCCTCGAGAGTTATTTGTACAATCACCCAGAAATGCAACACATTCAGAAACGAAGACCGTGGGAAGTAACGCCTGACAATTTTATCAATGCAGATTACCTCCGCTTAGTTAGAGGCACCGGCTCTGCGTCGGGCGGGGTACTTAGAAAATTATATTTTATTTTTATGTGTGTGCTCTTGGTTTTTTTTAAATAATATAATTGTTTATTGCCACAGAAATGTGTACTGCTGGACGAGAGATTCGGGGCGGACAATGGGATTGAGAACTCACTTTGGTATTGGCGGGAAGATATGATGCTCAATGCCCATCATTGGTACTGGCATTTAGCCTACGTTCTTTCACCTCCGGTCAAATTGGACAGGGCGGGAGAATTATTCTATTATTTCCATGAAGGAGTTATGACAAGGTCATTTTTCTCATACTAAATACGCATATTATACTCCTAATGACCTTGACCCCTGACCTTATATTACTCTATATTATAATCATTTAAGGTACAACACAGAAAGATTAGCAAATGGATTACCGAGAACACGCCCGTTTAACCTATTCGTGGGCGCTATCATAGAGGAAGGTTATAATGCTCATATGACAGATGATAATTCCGGATTTAATTGGACAGATCGAAAACCCTATACAAATTTTTCGGTAATAAAATACATATAAATATTTTAAAGAAGTTATAAATCTGGTTCCCAAAATTTTCTACATTTTATGTCCAAGGACGTGGATCGGCCGGCTGGAAACCAAAGAGACGATTATGTGAGAATGTCTGTGAAGTCCATGGTCACAGCTAGAGATAGAATCCTTGATGCAATTGATAAAGGATTTGTGGTGGCAGTAAGGAATTCAAGCGAAATATCTCAACACTAGAATATCTTCTAAAAAAATATATTTTATATTTTCCATACTTTCAGACGAATGGTACCAAAATACCGTTAACACCTTTTGATGGCATTGACATCCTTGGTGACATTATTGTCGCTATTAATGCAAGTGTGAATCCAGATTTCTATGGAATTAATCGAGACGGACTTCACAACAGTGGACATGATGGATTTGGTTTGGCCAGTGACCCAAGCAATGTCATGAAGGTATACAAACAAAATTGCAATATCAAGGGAGGGAGAATGTTCCGTCCTAAGTCTATTTATGTATATTCCAGCTACCTCCAGGACCAATGGATGATTTTGGAACGTCGATGCGTGACGTCATATTTTACCCTTGGCATGAATACATCCGAGAAATATTTGACAGGCATAAAAGCTGGCTTCCTCCCTACACACCGCTCGGGGTATGAAAATATTACTGGTAACTTCATACTGGAAAACTTAATTGTAATTTTTTTTAAATGAAGGGTGATTTTCCACTTCACTGGGTTGGAGTAATCTTAAAAGAAGTTCAAGTCATTGGAGAAACTGAGACTGGAGCCACTGTCATCAATCAAATGGAAACTTTTTGGAATACAAGACGAACAAAACTGACACATGGGTTGGATTTCTTTCAAAATAAATCCGGAATAGAAATTTGTGTCAAACATTTAGATCATCGTGAATTCACTTACAAAATTGTGATTGTAAGCACAAAATTTAATTTAGTTAATTTCTATCCATATTTGTTGGATCATCCTGTATTCTTTTTTGAGTTTTCTAGGAGAGAGAAGCAAATTTGGTGAAAACATCGAACGCAACAGTCAGAATATTTCTGGCCCCTCATTTTAATGAATTTGGCTTCCCGTTCTCAATTGTACAACAACAAAAGTTCTTCTTTGCTTTGGATACATTCTCCACGACTTGTAAGTTATTAAGAATAATTTTTGGAAAAAATCCGCCAAAAAAAGCAATTAATTTTGAAATAAAGTAAAGGCAGGGTCAAATACAATTCTGAGAGAGTCAACGGAATCCGCGGTCACACTCCATTGGCAAGACACAAGCACACAGCTGGAAATGAGCAACAACACGATGACTCCAAATTGTGGCTGTGGATGGCCACACCATCTACTTTTACCCAAAGGAACCATATTTGGGACATATTACGACCTCGTTGTAATGGTTACGAATGGGGATGAAGATGTAGTTCTCCAGACACAGACATCCAGCTCTGACAACTGCAAGTCAGCCTATGTGTACTGTGGATTAGTGAATCGGAAGTACCCGGACGCAAAACCCATGGGATACCCGTTTGATCGCTTCCCGTACAATTGGAGTCCATTCGATCCTCCATATTATTTTCCCACACTTGCGGATTTTATGACAGGGATTACGAATATGAAGAGCACGCAGGTCAGATTCAAATATCCATGAAAGGAAGTATGGAGATGACAGTTGACTCTGTTTAATTACATATATTCCAGGTTCAAATATTCCATAGGCAGTCACTCAAGGATTCCTTGTAAGATAACAGCCAGGATGCAACATACTCCCACCCTATCAATACGTTCATTTCTAATGTCTATTTATCATTCAAAAGTAATAATAAAATGCCTCAAGTACAGCGAAGTCTTCCTCTCAAGTCATGGAAATGTATATTTGAACACACTCGTACTCCACAGAGAGTGGAAAACGTTGAGTTGAGATTTTGGTCAATGGTAGGGGCGCCGATCACACACGGACTTTGACAATTATTCATTCGAACAAAACCCAAGAGGGGACGCATTGACCTTCAAAGTGTTTCCGCTTACTGAAAATTTGAAATAGGCCTCAAGCAACTCATAGAGGCGCAACCTACTAAGGACTTCCTTTAAACAAACCAATCCATCTGTCTCACTAAATTTGGACTATTAATTTATCAACAATCTTTGTTAGACGGTCTGAACATTCTCCGATTTTAAACTAGGATTTTTTAGTCAACGCGTTTTTCGATATTGACCAAGTGGAAAGTAATCTCTGCCAACCGTGATGATCCCGCCGTCCACCAGTCTGAATTTTGGCGGGAATATTCTCAAAGCGATGCAACTCGTCCAGATTCATTCGTCCGACTTGAGTCCAGACTGGTCTTATTTTGTACGTTCATTTGACTCTTGAGTTTTTTCAAAGTCCCCATGACGGCAGTGCAATTGATATTCTCACAGTTTCTTTTTATTGTATATAATTTCTAGGGTGAATAATGTGATGTAAACAAAGAATGGCACAGATTGAAACAAATAATATGACCATGGAATTGGAAATAAGAATTGGTCCACTTCCTGGACTATTTAGATTGAGAGTATCTTTTTTTTCTGACTGACATCTTCCTTTATCGCTACAAATATTATTGCAACAGTCACTGGCTAGAAAACACTTTGCCCCGATTGGTTTGCATCCTTGGCATTTCCCCATTGAGCAATTATTACCACAACAGTCTCCATTGAGATGACAAGGTTCGCCACGTGCCGCACAACCTGCACATATCCCAGCGTTGCACTTTTTGTCACAACAACCTGAGTTTAACAAACACGCAGATCCCACTTCTGAACAAGTGGCGCCACCTTCTTTGGTCATAGCCGTAATGTCGTATTTGAGGGTCTATCCAAGTTTTGAAAAATCACACCATTTTCCCCAACATCTTTTGTAAATAATTCGTAATAATACAGGGTGTCCCAAAACCAACCAACTATTCGTCCTAATTTCCTCAATTTTAACTTTATATAAAAAGTGAGATTTCCATCTTGTTTGAAATTTAATTGCGCGATTTTTGAGGCAAAAATATTTTTTCGAAATTTCTAAAAAAAAATTTTTTTTTCAAAATTTGAGAATTTTTACTGCAATCAAAATTTTAGTTTGTCTTTCATTTTCTGATATTTTTATTTACATTATTATTGACAGCGCGCGCTGTGAAGCGCACAGCGGATTCGGACATAGCTCAAAAGACGCGCAATTAAATTTCGAACAAATCGGCTATCTCACTTTTCGGATAAAGTTAAAATTGAGGAAATCAGGACGAATAGTAGGTTTGGTTTTGGGACACCCCGTACAAAAATTTAACTTTTTACCTCGTCTCCTGTGACAATAGCGATAATTAGAGTGAGCTGGGCTACTATTAGTGTTCGGAAGATCTTCATGGTTGTGATTGGATGGAATTCATGCAGAGGTCAAATGTCACCCTGATTCCCGCGTTTATTTATAACAGTAGAGTACAAAAGAATTATAAGTTATAAGAAATTCACTGACCAGGTTGTTCACTCAGCAAATAATTATGGAACTAGAATGCATATGTGTGAGATACTAATAGTCGGAATTAATAATCGATTGTGGTTGGAGAAGAAGAGAATGAAAATAATATTTAATGATCATGACAAGAGTTGAAGCCGTAATCATACGGAGAAACCGCACACACAAAAGCCATCACAATGTGGTGAATTCAGCTGATACCTCCACTTAGGTGTAAGAGCTGGAACCTTAATTTTTTTTCATTGACAGTACAACATGCTAAAATAAGGCCACGAGCTCGTTATATTTACTAAAAATGTTGAAGCAAATTAATCCTAAACTTTTCACAAAATCTGGCTGGCTTTATGGTTAAAATTATCTTTTAGATTTATATCGTATAAACACTTCACAAGAAATAAACAATTGAAACAAATAGAAAGACTGGATTGAAAGTAGAAATTGTTCTGATTCCTGTGCTAGGGGTCTCCCCTTCCATGTTTTTGCCACCCACTTGATTGGGGGTCTGAAGAGTGAGGTGAGTCCCCGAGTATCTCTTGTGTAGGCAATGCTTGCTACAACATTCACCTTCCAGAACACAATGAGCACATGAGGGCTTGCACGGTTCACATTTCCACATGGAACATGTATGCCTACAATATTCACCAGAAAGGTGACAGGTGGCGCCATGAGCCTTACATGGCACACACATCCCAGCCTGACATTTGAGCTCACAACAGTCCGCGTGTCTTGTACATGTCTCATCAGTTGCTCCACATTTTGACATAGCGGGTGTTTCTAGACCTCTTCCCTCAGATTTAACCGTCTATTTTAAAATCCAAACAAAAAAATGTATATCTCATTATTTTATGGAAACAGCAATGCTGGAGTTTGATACTGTACGATTACCTCATTCCCTAAGACTGATAAAAGAAAGTGAATAATAATCAACACATGAGAATAGTGCATGATGTGTGCGAGACTGCTGGCTAGCGACGTCAGGGATTTGTGTGACCTCTGACCTCTGATATGTCAGAGGCGTACAAATGTGTGGGTTTTCTATATACCCGTGAATTATACATCGCGACTGGAATTGAAATAACTGCACTGAAAATGCCGGGAATCAAAAGGTCGATTATGATGAATTGTTTTGAATTGAATTTCTTTCTGTATTTAATCATTAATTAAATCTTTAGAAAACCTCAATTGACACTGGAATCAGAAATTGTGGTTAAGCACTCATGCATCATCCCTTGATGGTGTAATTGTAAGAATGGGTGTCGGCAATTTAATTCAAATCTTAACATTCAAGGCGTCGTATTTCTCGTTTTCTATGATGTCCTTCAATTTTTAATATATTGTAACTAGTGTGCCCCCTCACAACTTTCTTAATGACAAAATATAGGACATATTTTTGTCAGCGGTTACTAATACACAGGGTGGTTCATAAATTATGGACTCTCTGTGAGGAACATGATCCACCCTGTACTCTCTTACCAATTTCCATCTAGTAATTCGTAATTAAGTGTAACTGATCGCGTGACCGTGTCGCAAAGCACAGTCAGATCAGATTACATCGCAGAGTATTTTTCTTCAAAAAAGGGTCACATTTTATTTGGCCTCGAGAAGGTAGAACCGAGTAGGTCAACTTGACACGACCCAAATGCCTTATCCGCTGCTCCATACATGCAAGGGGTGTTTCTAGTACTCCTCCGTCCTCCATCAGAGACATCTACCTGTTTAAAGTTATAGAGTCCGAAATTAGTGCCAGATATGAATATACTGAACAACTTTTGCGAAGGTCATACCGAGTAAGGTAAAATCGTTTTTTCGCTAGAAATACAGAGATTGTGTACGTGAATTAGGATTCGGTGATTCATTCATGGCATCTAGCGGCTGAACGGTTACACTTTTCGGGGCAAGGCCTTTACAACCGTGGGTCTTGAGGTCAATAGGGACAAAATATCAAATATCTAGCCAAATCCAATCGCCTACTCTTTAGCACTTGGACTGTGCGCGTGCCGTAGGATATACTTACAATTACCCCTTCATCTCCTGAGACAGTGACAACTATGAAAACGAACGGATCAAGAATTAAGACTTGCAGGATGGTGACAGGTCACAGGTCGAGGTCAAGGATATATTCTATATTTTCATGACAAAACGTGTAAGCTCTGAAGAATTCAAATGTTTGAATTAAGAGTATTATAGGGAATTCATATCATGAGGAAACCACACTTCACAAGACAATCAGAACCTGTGGTCAGGCTTGAACGGGCGGTTAATACTCCAAGAATCATCCATGTAGAACACAGTATTCACTTATAGTAAATAAGGTTGCCCGATTTTGGTCAGAATGTTTCAATGTGCCCCAAACATTAAACATGACATGAGCATGAGCATGTGCATGTGACCATCAAATAAATGGCTGCTGGGGTGGGAAACCTTCTCTAGGCCATAGAAACGGGAAGGATTCCTTCCCTTACAAAAAATGAGATGGAGCATTGGAGAAATTACCACGTCTCTTTCGATTATGGGCAATAAATACATTTTATTTTTTATTGTGATGTTGATTGTCCTAATATTGTGATGTTGATTGTCCTGACCCAACAGTCATTAAATATTAACGGGTCGTTAGGTCATAATACAACCCCGTGTAAAAATAAGACTCATGGTTCACATGTGGTATGCGAAATCAGTTCTGAAGATTGCCAGTCCATTATTAAGTCGTTAGACGTAATATACGGAGAGAATGACTTATTGCGACTAATGCTCAGTCTGTCCCACATTTCACGAATTTTGGATAGATGTCAATCAGTTTGCTCAATTGCGCTTCCAACCGTAGTCGCTTCATTACTTCACAAATTGGCTTAAGATTTGGCATATGTATCTTGGGGCCTTGATCCCAAGGAGTTGGCTATCAAACAATTTCTTCAATTACGCTTCCTACCGTACTCGCTTCATTACTTGACGGATTGTCCTAAAATTTAGCATATGTGATCATGGTATCTATGGCTCCTCTGAACGTGGTCGATAACTAATCTTTAACATCCGCATATCCATAGAGCAAGAGTTGAATATCAAACGTTTTCTTCAATTACGGTTCCCATTGTTCTTGTTTCATTAGTCTTAAAATTTGGCATGTGTTATCATGGGGTCTTTTGCTTCTTTGAACATTGTCGATAACTAACCTGTGACATCCGGTTCTCCATGGAGTAGGATTTGAATATCAAACGTGTTGTACAATTACGCTTCCCATTGTACTTGTTTCATTAGTTGATGATTGTCTTCAAATTTGGTATATCTTATCATGGGGTCTTTGGCTCCTGCGGACATTGACGATAACTAACCTTTGAAATCCGGTATGGAAATCCTACATGGAGCGGGAGTTGAAAATCTAACGTTTTGTTCAATTCAGTTTTGCAACTTGACTGATCGGTTTCTTCTAACCAATATTGCACGACTTTCTTTTAGTTTTCAACTATTTTATTATCCAAACTGCTTGATCTCAAAATCCTCGAATAAGGAAATAAGGTAGGACAAGAAAGATTAAGCAATCATTGCTAGACTGTGTCTTTCTTATCGGGTAGTTACCTTGAACTCAAAATTCTTGGTTGAGGCTTGTTGAGACAGGTTATGCAGACTATAGCTCCAATCGCTGGAGACTATGCCTGAGTCTGTCGCATACGACAGTTACTTCGAACTCTGACTGAAATTGCATAGTCCTCAATACAATGAAAATTTCTCTCTCTGACTACATGTTTTATTCTGAAAACCGCAATATTAATATATGTGTTCCGAATTTTGAATTGACATCATTAATGTATGATTTTCAAGTTGGATAGGTTTGTTTTCTTATCATTCCTGCTCTGTGTTTTCGGTGCCAGGTGCCAAGCTCAAAAAGAGATGGGTGCACTGATGACTTGCTGGGCAGGGGAGGAATTGACGGACCTACCTGGTCTGCGGTTCGGTGGGGGCCATGTACCCCCAGGATACGCCCCGCTATACCCAGGGCCTGGCGTCTCGTACAGGCATGTTCCACCCGGACTCCTCTCTTCAGTCTGTCTCTTCATCTCTATTCAGGCGGTCTGGTGTACGATTGACTGCAGTACGACCTAAAATGTTATGGCTTACTGAGTTAGAAATGACACATACTGTTATTCGCGGAGTGGGTCACCACTGGCTTAGTCGGCATGGTTTACAATGCTTGGCAGTACCTTAGTGTTCCTTCCTAGACTTCCACCTTAATATGCATACAACCCGGCCAAACAGCCGGGACAATAAGATAACAACTACCCTGTGATACTTTCGAGGTAAAACTATATTCAAACCGCCCTCCACCTTTTTTCCGGAATTCAACACTCAATTGGCAAAGTCATTTCAGTTCAGCCAAAAAAATTCCATCTATAGGGGGAAGGACTTTTTTCGCTTCATAGAATTATCTACATTTTGAGGCTGGTTTCATCAAATTTTGCTGAGCTTTTTTACAAATGAGCAATTGAAACGAGGACATTTTACCCCATCAGGGGAATAGATTTATGAATTATTGTTTCTCAGAAGAATTATCTTATTTA
>JAQGCA010004546.1:0-10202 GCA_034698945.1 Protaphorura quadriocellata
TAGTGTGACCGATTTCTGGAAAAAATGTGGTTTGTGCATGTTATGTTATCTTGTCACTTGAATAAACTATCAATCAAGCAAAAGAGGGCAAGCGTCTAGCCGTCTCATACCCTCTTCAGAGATTGATCCACCCGGTTGAGCCGAGAGGCCAAACAACAAACAACGTGGAGTTGCCTTGTGGGACACGAATTTTCCAAACATTCAAAATGCCATAGGACTGGCATTCCAATTCTGCACCGCGATTTGTTATTTAGAAAGATAATTACATTTTATGTCAAGCGAATGTTTGGAACACCTTATCAAACTTTGTTGACATTCGTTGTCCAGTCAATACATTCATAGGCATTAGCGTTTAAAATTGTTAATTTTCCGGTTATGAACTAAAACGCTGGAGATAAGTTCTGGACAAAGTGGTCCGTCCCAACTGCTCGGCATGTTGGCGGTCTTAATTTATTGCAGTTTGAATTGAACTGAAAACTCCCTTCCGTCATTACGTTGTTTCCTTAATCTCGGCTTTCCGATCTAAATGCGCTGACCAATATCCCACAATTATTATGTAATAAATTTTGTATGTGATTTGTCACAGTTAATGTGTAATTTTCAGAAAAATGTCAAAATTTATTTAAACATTTTGTTTAATACTTAAGGCATTTTTAATCTTTATGAGAGCAAAGTTCAACGGTATATATTTATATGCCGTGAGGAATACTCTTGCAGCTCAAGTGAATGCAGTGAGCGTCGCTAAAGTTACGAAAAGGCAAGGCACGTGAATAATGCCGAGATATAATTCTTGTCAAGTCCAAAATAAAGTGGAAGATCATGCTGAAAAAGTGTCTTCAAATGACATCGACGGCTTAGATGTGACGGAGATGGATATTAAGTATCGCGTCTTTCAGACTCCCAAAATATTTTACCAGAAGCTTCACGCTGTTATCATTAGGGAAATGCAGTTTTGAAACAGCCTGATTTATGCCAGCACGACGAACTAATTTATTCTAACGTTACCAGTTTCGCCGTTACTATTAGTAATGCTAAACTGATAAAGGGTCCACATGGAATGGTCAAAGCAACGGTATTACGCGGATCTGGATCGCAGTATTTTCTAAAACTGTCCAGTCAAGACTTTGTACACGAAGCTCTTTCCCTAAGTTCAAAATAAAACTTCGGAGAGATAAACTTTTTTTTAAAATAAAGAAGTAACAAAAACTCGAGAAAACGTCAATCATTGAAATTGGAATATGACATGAAATCCAATATATGACTTGCTCAAAATATTCCGATCCGAGGAAAGCCAGAATTCATAAGATAAACGTAATTTCCCACATCTGAGAAAAATCCTGGAAAAGTAACCAATATATTACGTAAAACCGAGTCAAGTCAAGGTGTCACAGTTTGCACAGGTCCAACTGCGAAGGACTTTGATTCGAATCACAGACGGCGTGACTGACAGCTTGAGGCTTAGTGGCTATAGTGAACAGTGAAAGGGTTCGTCACACATCGGCGACACTTCTTTCCGGGGAAAATAATTTATCCCGTATATGTGACTGTGTGAGTGAGACCCAGTCTTCTCATCCTGAAGAGTAAAGTCATTTTGTTCACTCAGTCAGTTCTGTAATGGAATCGATTACTCGAGTCTCTTTTCTACCCATGTATATAGAAAGCACTAGGACTAGATGGATTTCTGTCTCCATCAGGTCTTTCACTTCTCAGGGAGTCTAAACCGAGAGCGACACGGGCTACTAATTACAGACCTAGAGAAATCGGAGGACATGCACTCCGGACCAGGAAATTTAATCAAACCACATCACTGTTACAACTCCGCATTGGCTCAGCTGAAGTTGACTCTGAGTGAGACTCAGACTTTACCTGGAAAAGTACCCCGCCATACATACATCCCAAATTCTGTCATTATATTTGTATGAGAGGAGAGGATACCGCGAACATGTAGTTGGAGAAAGCCAATCACTTTCTCCATCCCAGCACTAGCACTTCCAACGTGTACATATTTAGTTGAACATATCTAAAATGCTTTGCTTAGTGAAACGTAAAATGTTAATCAAGTTTTGGGGTTTACTTCACGCTGTCGCTTGCTTTTAAGTCCAATAATCCGCAGGCGTATGTACGTAGTGTATAGCTTGTTACAACGCAGCTCTCAATCTGTCCAGTACTCTAACCTTGCCGGATTTGTATTTCAACCTAAGTAAATAGTATCTTAGGTTTATGCGAAAAGACAACCAAATGCAAACTTCGGGATCCTATATGCCATAAGATCAAAGTTATCACAGAGTACATTAAGCAAAATGCTTGGCCATCACCTTATAGATGACACGGCCCAAATTTATCACCGAAGCTAATTCGGCATAGGTCTAATAATTCGGTCACAAATAAAAGGAAATACTGGATTCAGTTGGTAACGTTCGCTTTCCTCTATAAGCCGGACCGGAATATCTGAAAAAATTGTCACTAGTCAGGCAATTTAATCGTTGACGAATGCAGGGTCGACTTCAGGCCCCTCAAATGACTTCACCAAACTCTGCAGTGTCATTGGGGTCTCTAAAGCACGTATTTTTAAAGCAATTGCTGAATAACACTCTATTAGAATAATTCTGTGTACAGGGCGTCTAATTTATTTATTTATTTCAACGTAACACAATTTCCCCTTGGGTCCTTACATTGTGAATTGGTAATACCAGTAATGTTAAGCCCACATAACGATGGATAATAGTAGACATATACACATTACAGCAAATAGAAATAATACACAATTTTTACACTCTACCGTACTCAGCTAGAAGGCTAATATGTATTGTCTCTCCCCTACAGCAGGAACCACAATAGGCACTATCAAGTTGAATACCTCGCTGGAAAGGTCAACTCAGGTGGTATCTCAGGCAAAATATTTCAGCTCCATCTGGAAGCGCGTTCGCGCCCAGCTCGAGCTGGAATTTTAAAAATGAGTTTTTCTCCGTTGAGAATATCTATTCAATCCTGACAAATTTTATGAATTTTGACGTTTGAAATTTTATATTCAGTTGCAAGTTTATCAACAAAATTTTACGTTGTGTATTATTTGATATTTCTAAGCGAAAAGATAATTTCGAAAAAACGATTTGTCAATTACAAGCCACAAGTGTCTGAATATATGTGCTCAATACTTGCTTCACATGAATCTGCCCGACTTACGTCACGCTTAAGAGTCGGATTCCCCGCGAACAGTTTGGAAAATCAACCCAACCTTTCTACGCACTCAGGATGGCGGTAAGAGAGAACGCCAGGGTGGCGCTAAGAGAGCGTACGAAATTCCTCATGGTTATGTTGAAGGATAGCAATCATTTAACGTATTACATTAACAAATATTAAACAAATTAGTAATTTTTTGCACATGCCATCGAACTTGTAGGTCGCGCTAAGGAAACAAGCACGTGCCATCCTGATACCTGTCCTTGGCGCCAGCCTGATACCTTTCCCTGACGCCATCCACAACGTGGAGAGCGCTTTCAAAAAATTTGCGCATACTTTTTGCACATGCAAAAGCAGGGAAGCGAGACTCAATTTTTTCGGCCTAATGGAAGTACCTTCCTTAGGCCGGAAAAATGGGGTCTCACCCCCTCCTTACCTATTACTATTGTGACGTCATAAAACTATTATTTTCGGACAGACATTAAGAGGTTCCCATGCTCGTGTAGTTAAGGTGGTGGGGCATATTAGCACAAATGTTCGCCGTTAGCTCGACCCAGAGAAAATGATATACCTAGATATAGGAGCTAATTAGCACACTTCTTGTTTTTGTGTTTTCCTCTGTCGGAATGGTGTGCTAATTATCCCCACTCTCATTTGTGGGCGTGCATTCGGAGTCACATGCTCATGTAGTTAGGGGGTGGGGCTAATTAGCACACTCGCTCGATGGTGGGGCGTATTAGCCCACCCTATCCTAGCAATTACGGAACGTCAGAAGAAAATAATAAATTGGCAATATGACATTTCAGACTTCATTTTGTATTTGTGATTGTGATATTCCGAAAGTTTGTGTTTCCTAGATAATTAGTGACCACAAGTCCGACATAAAGAAGCCATATATGATATTGTTTTCAAATTTAATGTTTGTTTGAGAACATGATATGTATGTAATTTGGCCCTGGCATCGTATGTATAGAGAACAAAGGAAACTAAGAACTCAGGTCATTAATGTCTGATTGATCAACTTCCCGATAGCCTTACAAATGCACCTCAAAATAAAAAAAAGTTGCTGTGATGTCAGAATTCAGCAGAAACTGTACGAAATTAAATGCACATCTCGTTAGGTACAACAGTAAAAATACCCGTTAATTGATATTTGTTGGCGCAGCATGGTCGAAAATTACTCAATATTTCGTAATGACTGGGTTAACTTCTCAGAAATTCATTAAAGGGAAATCTCGCTACAGCAACCACAAGCCGCTGTCAGAGCAATTATCGTTTCGATTATGCGTATCGCATTCCGCAAGGGTCGATATTCCACTACATGCCCTAATAAAATGACCTCAGGCACTAGAATATACATAAAAATAGTACGGTCTGCTCACGCACAAATCACAAATCCATTTGATTTACGGTGACTGATCCCGATTAAATGCATCATACTGAGAAATGTAGTTAGAATAAATAACGTAGGTACTGCGCCCAATTTGGTTTTGGATGGGGAGATCAAAAATAAAAATCTTCGCATTTCTTTCATCCATTTCCTCATTTGTCTCGGCGTTACAAGGAAACTACTTTCCATGTAGAAAGGAGACCGACACACTCAAAAACCCGAGTCGTATCGACCTTCAATTTCAATTTATTCAAATACAGCGTGCTATACCAGACATGTCATTGTGTTGGTAACTTACCTTCAATTTAATTCAATTCAATACAATGAGTTTATTTAAGTGTTGTGATATACAGGGTGTCCCAGAGAAAGCGCATAGTTGTTTGATGATATTTTGGCATAGTTACAAAAATTTACATTACAGGCAATGAGAGAAAACCGCCCAACAACAAAAAATACCCAAACATCTATGCGCTTTCTCTGGGACACTCTGTATAACGTGAATTAAAATTCAATTAGTGAATCAGTATAATCGATTAAGTAGAGTGAAGTAATTAGTTAGCTGATATATTATAACGTGTTCACATTGTTGTCAATGCCTTCGCTTCGCTTTTGGAGCTAATGTATAAAGAAAATCCATCATATACGAATAAAACATTAACAATGATTAGAGGAGTAAAGCGTTCTCGATTTGTTTCAAGAAACAACAAAAGCTTAGAGTCATTAAGCCAGGGACAAATTTGGGGGCTTGATTTTATCGCCCAGCAGAATAGAGCGATTTCACGGAAGAAAGAGCGAAATTACAGCAAAATAATATCTTGCACAGCAACCATCGTTTCCACCACAACTCCAGTGGGGGTTCCGCCCCTGGACCCTACAATGGGGACGCTCTGCTCCCCCTAGCCCCTGGAGCTTGACCAACCTAACCTGACTGTATCTAACAAAGTTCAAACGACTGTGAATTTCCTCTTATTTTGCCGTGAATTTGAATTTCAAATCTGCTATGAATTTCCTCTATTTTGTCTTGGAATTCTAATTTTAGCTGGGCAGTTTAGCAGGAGGACAGTTCTCATTTAGATGCCTTACTACATTTCCGATTCTTCCAGCGACACAATGACTTCCAGAGGGCTGATGAATAAATTGTAGTGATTGGGAATGACGAAGGAATTTAATATTGCTGACTAAACTTTTAAATCAAAAAGGGAACGTGGCACTTAAAAGGGCTAATCCTGAACATTTTAGCATATGCGTTCTACGTACGAAGGGATTGCCTTGTCAGCTGTTGTAGAAATAGCCATTAACCTATATTGTGTCTAAAGAATTGGAAAAATCAGTGGTCCAACCTTAGTTCCGCATGCACAAATGAAGAAATGAGTAGTTTGCGTGTACTACAATACTTTCACTCCATCTTCACCTCTCATGACCATGACTCACCCCACACACGAATCCAGTCTTGCCCTTTCCCTATAAACTTTGACCGGGTATCTCCTAAAATACGAGCTCGCCGTGTGATGTGCTTATCTAAAAGTTATCAAAAGCACTGCACTTCTAATTTCATCACACCCATAACCATAGACTCGGTGCATTTTAATAGCAAGCCCATGTTCAATACTATTACCTGGGCCCAAGCTGTAGAACAAACCGAAGTATCCGTGCTGGTGATTTTGAATAAATCTTTCCAAACATATTCTAGTAAATTGCGTTTGAGAAAGAAAAATCCACTACTAGGACAATAGCCCGCATAGCGTCAAGACATATGGTATTCCACCTTCATATGACTTTCTTTAGTTTACCTCAACCTCTATAGAATTCCAGACTGAATATAATTATCATAATTTTTGAGTATGGAAATATAACACAGCTGCGTGGGTAATCCAGTCTGAGAGAAGCACCGGAGAAATCTAGAGTCCATCAAGAGCGACTGGAGAGGTAAACATTGAGACTACTTACGCGATACGTGATCTGTTTTCTTTACCTGTGAATCCAGAAAAACCTTACCAGTCCACAATGGATTCTTGGCACACGTTGAGTGTCTTCAAACAATAAGCTTACTTTTATCGCCCCGCGCATCTTACGTATTACTCCTTGTCGCAAATAACTAGTCGCGCCATGGATTCAGAAATTCACGGTGGATATTGGATGTGTCATAGATAATACTTTTACTTTTAAAAATCATATTAAGTTTATGACTCGGAAATGTTATGCTCAATTGTCACCGTTGTTTACTCTTCGCCCGATAATTTCTACAGAGAATTTGGTCATACTTATTCGGGGTCTGGTGTTTCCCCACCTTAATTATATGGCTAGTGTATGGGGTTCAGCTAGTAGTGATAATCTTAAATCTGTTGAACGTATTGTTAAAACTTCCGCTAGACTAGTCATGAAATCTAGAAAATATGATGCAATAACTGATAAATTAAATAACGACTTAAAGTGGTTGGGTCCAAAACAATTATGCTATCGTTCTATACTGTGTATAATGTATAAGCTAATTAAATGTGACTATGGTCCCAAATTCTTCAAATCTCTGTTCAAATCAAACTGCGAAGTGCACCATCATGACACGCGGTCGGCTTCTCAATTACATCAAAATTATTCTCCAACGTCGGAGTCTGGAGAAAAATGTTTTGTGTATTTAGCTACCCATTTATGGACTACGTATTGTTTTGACCCTTCAATCAGCAATAGTTATGATACATTTAAGCGTGAAATTGTGGATCTTCTGTTACTTAATGTTCCTTGTTTCTAACGTCAAATGCATTTGTTTAGTTTTATGTGTTCAGTTCATTTTCGTGCATAGTTTATTGAGTAATATGTATTTTGGTTAAAATTACCTACGGTTATGTAACTTACATCATAATGACCTGTCTTGTAGAGGGCGTTGTATTTTAATAAATTGAAATTGAAATTGAAATATGTCGCATCTCCCAAAACTTTGTAGGTTGACCTTTCAATATGGTTCTTTTCAATAATTCAACTGCGGTTTTGTTTTCTCATTAGCACTCATCGTTTTTATAAACTGAAATGACGTTTGCCATTGTGAAAACATAGTGAAAGTTCAGGCTTTCTCATTTCACTGAATCTTACTAAAATCACATAAAAACATGTGAAACTGATTAACTATGGACACCAGTCATTAGAGTGAGGGGATCTCCAAAGTTGAAATTAAAATATCAATGCAAAATCTGTTTAATAAACTCGGGTGGCGCGATGAGTCTTGCTGTGATTGCGCTTTGATACACAACCAAGGCTTAGGCACGAGTGAAAGCATTAACACCCTTTGTAATAGTTTTCACAGTTTATACAGACACTAATAGGCTTAGTTTCCTCCCACATCATTCCATTTCTAGTATTCAATTCAAGAGATTATAAATGCTTCTAGAATGTAGGAAAATTTTGCACTATCCAGTACCCACACTAATATTCTGAGTTTTGGTGGTTAAATGGTAGAAGTTCATTTCAAGATGCGGACGTCAGAGAACGAACGTGCATGTGAAGTCGGTAGCTGGCTAAGTCGACTGAGAAATCCGTGTGCGTGTTTGTGGATAGAGATGAGGATGAAGTAACATGAAAGGGTTTGGAAAGGCAAGTGAAAGACGGTATGATTGCACGACCGCAACTAAACCGACTCGTATGAAATGGAAAACTCTTTCTAAATGAACATAGGGATTTACAGAGTGGTTCAAAAGTCATTGCACGGTCTGGGGGTCGTAGTCGTAGTAGTCCAACTGGATTTTTCAATCTCGACTACTTGTACAACTGATGGGCGAAATAGTTCCTGTGAATTGAAGAGAGTATGCAAACCTATTGACATTCGCCGTAATTTGTCAAACCCAGCTCACATTTCTTCCGTCCTTGTGTTGTTTCAACTTTCGCCTCATGAATTTATACGCGGTAGTACGGAAAACCCCAACTGGAAAGGACTTAATGAAAGTAACGACCATACGTTTTGAGTCCAATGAGTCGAACCACCGACACATCAAAGGAACTAACGTATGACCTCTGATTTCATTTCTTCTGTTTGTCTTCCTAATTATCGTTACTGTTTAGAGATGCAATCGTATACGATTGTAAGTGCATCGATTGTCTGAGGTTGCATACACACATAACAGAATTTGCTCAAACACTCTTACCCCTGAACTCGAACAATGAGAAACGCAAAGCAATGACGACGTATTTTGTCGCGCATTCTCAGACTACAATTCATTGCGCGCAGAAACGTTTTCTGAAAAAGAGCCACAAAAATACAAAATGTCAATTGTTTTTGACCAAACGGTAAGGCACTCATATTGGAGAATACTAAGCCGCTTTCGCCAGTACGAACGAAGCTAAATTTTTTGAGATACTCTATCTAACCAAGAAATCTAATCATGGTTGGTATGTCGAATAGACTGGGGTGCTGTACTAAAGCCGAAATAGTTTCTTGTGAAGTGGGAAACTAAGAGAGTTTTAGTTGCACGGCTGGCCAGACTTGCTCGAATAGACAGAGTACTATGAGTGTCACCATAAGGGAAAAGATGACTGTATATACATCTAGACACACGAGAGTATTTGTATGGTGAAAGTTGAAGGACTTGAATCCAATGATCACTTTGGATTCGGACTGGAGTGTTTGCAGTGCGCTTTTGAAACTTCCATTATGAACTAGAAAATAACCATTTCCGACTTCCACCAGCTATTTCTTAGCCCCAGCCATCATTAGAACTTAATTTGGTGTGAAACCACACCGTACCGTTACTTTACTACAGAACCATGACTCACGAATAAACCGCATGTGTACTACCATTTGTATCTACCATTTGCCTTATCTTTTGTCTTTCACGCAATGTCATAAGAAAACTAAGTCTAAGTGTCTGGTCTGGTAATACTGAATAGTGGTAGAGTTCTGGTAGTTGGATCAGCTGTTTTAGAAGTCAGGACAGAAACGCACAAGAAGTGTTTTCTCTTTCACATGAATGAACAGGAGTCGGATAGAATTTTTGAACTCTGTAGTGCAGAAATTAGACAAAACCAACAGTCCGTTTTCTCTGTCCTGACTGACGCCGAATATTAAGTGTTCCGATTGGACAGAATTTTACCTTAACTTGATTCATCTCTCTGACAGCTCAAGGAGATAAACCAATTAGAGTCAATAGAGTGACTAATTGTGAACTAAACAACCGATTTAAATGTTACTACCATAGAAGTCGATATTAGAAATATAAAAGTCCTGCATAACCCTAGAATCTCCTTTCACCAAAAGGTCTAACCAGTACAACCTATATAAAATTACTAAATTCTTCAGAAATGTGATCTGCATTGACAGATGCTATCCGTAAAATTGCACTATTGAAGACAATTGATTGATTCGTGAATCGTACTAAGGAAGGCACGGATGTATTACAAAATTTTCTTTGCACGAATCAATAGAGAAGTACACGGCGGTGCATAACTTCTGGCCCCACACAAAAATCAGATTTACATAAAGCAGTTGATTTTACCAAAGAAACCCTGTTCATGTTCCCTGTTTTCAGAAACCCTGTTCGTTTCCTTCTCACATTGCCTCAACCAAATATAGCAATTGTGCGGGTCCGACGAACAACCAGGTATGTCGACTTCGACCACTCACCCCTTTCGTGCTCATACCAACGCAAAA
>JAQGCA010004547.1:0-10202 GCA_034698945.1 Protaphorura quadriocellata
CAAGGCTAGGGAGAGCCATTGAGAACAGGTCGAGTCCACTGAGCAGAAAAGAAGCAAATCTCCGGGCATGATACATGGCCCAAACTTGTTTCTTGATGACATATTTTTCGATTGAGAATCGAATGAAAACAATCAATATTGTTAGAAATGCGAAGGTGAGTGCTGTAAATCAAGCTTATGTTATATTGAGTGACCCACGTATTAAAATAGTGTTTATACCAATTATAATTGCTAATCGTGAGAAAGAATATAATTTGTCTCCAAGGATTCCTTCGCGTTTCACGATTCCTGCGCCATCTCCCGTAATATATTTACTCTTTCTAGCCATGCGTGTGTTTTCTCCGACGGCAAGTACAAGAAATTTGACATGTTCTCCACACCTCCATTGAGTCCACCTGTTCAATATTTTATAAATATTTTTTTTTATACATTATTCTAATTTGCAACCATATGTATGATGTACCAGAATAAGAACACGTGGGTCAGGACGATCAATTTCTACGCGAACGCCATCTGCAGGTACAACAGTTTCCGGACTAATAACGCAGATGTCACCAACGACAAGGTCACCACACATTCCCGTGTAACTCCATTCCTTATGACACTGACTCCACACTGACCATTCGCATCTTGTGAAACTCCTCTTAGATATTTGGATAACATTCTGTGATTCGTCCAACCAATGAGGAGAGAAGCAAAGAGCCATGGGATGGGCGTAATCATAGCAATCTTGGTAAGAGGGCCGTAGTCATCCTCTTCCTCATACCTACTGTCGCGACGACTGGGAGTGAGTAATTTGGGAAAGTTTTCCCACGCGTATGGGATGAATTGAATATAAAAATGAATCCTAATTAAATATATGTCCCGTGACCAACATCCAGTCCATAGAAGGCTTAAGAAACTGGGAACTTCATCAGGACTTTGCGTTTGCCGGCTTTCCGCCATACATTTCACGTCGACGAGATGCTTCCTCTTCAGACAATCCTGTCAACAATTCTATTTATTTATTTTGGCGTCCATGGATTTAATATTTTCATTACGTACCATTACGTGTTGTTGGAGTTTGAAGAACTTGAGTACAGAGTCCATCAACGCCACCTTCAGTTTGTAATTTCTCATTGAAATCACCCAAGGTGTTGTCCATGAGGTCATTTAATTCTTGGACATTTGAGCTGTTGCATGGAAGAAAGTACTAAGTCCCGGGCTTTAGCCCGGGACTTAGTACTTTCTTCCTGGCAGAAAGTGCTAAGTCCCGGGCTAAAGCCCGGGACTTAGTACTTTCTTCCATGCAACAGCTCATTTATCCTCCGTGTATTGGTCATCATGTTCTTAAAGAATGACCATTATGTCATTATGTTATCGTATCGTTAATCGTGAAATAGAGATGTGGTTAAATATCATTTGAAATGTTTGTGTAAATTTAGGGTGGTGTCAGAGTAGTCCAGTGACGAGAAATGACTTTACAACAGAAATGAGAGAAGAGTGCATATAATAGAAAATGCAGTCCATAGGCTATGCTCTCATTTTTTTTGCAGTCATATCAACTTTATATTTAGAATCGATATGAACTGAAGAAACCCGGATACCCGATTCCCCACCCCTTGCTTGATTCGGATTCTTCAGTATAATCGGGGTTCTAAATATATGTACAGGGTTGTGGATTCTAATTCTCTGATGGGCAACTTTCCTCACTCTCTTAAATTTGAAATGTACCTATAATTATTAAAAATAATTAACTGTGGTTTGTAGGATTAAAAACCTGCGTCTGAAAAATGGGCGGTTCTAATTAAATGATTTCTAAATTATTGGTTGGCAATATTGAATAAGCGCAAAGATGGAATTGTATATAATTACTAAACAAATGAGGGGAGTTAATCTAACTTGGATGTGAATCTAGAATGATTATCCAACGGATTAATCAAAACAACGCTTTCGTCATTATAATTTTCTTTCGGTATATTCGTACTACCCAGTAGACTTGAATCAAAATTTATTTTAGTTTTCTCAGGAGTACTAGCGGGCATACTTAATCATTTGCCTATAATCGCAAACACAGCAAACTTTCGCTCCATTAATGCATTTATTGTTATGTATCGTGAGTAGCGTCCCACTATACTTAAATCTATCCTTACAAAATTACTCAACTTTTCTACACAATAAATCATTTACAAGTTCATATGCTGATTTCCCTTTGTCATCCTCAATTCAGGTATTTCTGCATAATATGCACGTTTTTGTTGTACTTTGTATGTATGTATATTAAGGAGGAGGTCTAGAAAGGAACAATAAGGTACACCCAAGCAATGTAAACCGTGCGGACTAAGCCAATAATGGTGGCCCATTCCGGTCGACTCCACGGATAACGGAACGTTTCTCCGAATTCTCCATCAAATCAATTTATCCATTCCACTATTAACGGGATCAGTGTTTCTACATATTATTTGTCATCCGACAGGGCTAAAGGACCGCAATGTTTGATCAACTTACAACTGAGCTATTGCATGGAAGAAAGTGCTAAGTCCCGGGCTTTAGCCCGGGACTTAGTACTTTCTTCCATGCAACAGCTCAACTACTACTATATTGACCCAATATGCACTGTCTAACGTTGCAGGCAATGAAAATTTGACCAGACCTATTTGAATTGATGGGAAATTGGTAATTAAAATACACGTTTTCCCCATGCAAAATGACCACATTGCATGTGATTAACCTGACAACCTGCTCCAATATCCGAAACTTAACCTGTCGCGTCTATTTGGAACACTTTTTATATTTGAAGTTTGGTCGTAAAATCAATGCTTAGGGTACTTTAGAGGGTACAGTTAGGTTTGCTTTAACGTAGCTTTCTTCGGGCGAACCTAACCAACATCAAAATCGTTGAACAATCAATAACTACCGGTTTTTTAAACATTGTTGTTCAGTTATTCAATTTTGATGGCTAGTTTATCATAGTGTTAGCTGGTGCTACTTTGGATTTGTCTCGGCTTGTTCAGGGAAAATTACGATTGTATACATCTGATTAGTTAAGTTGACATCTACTGTAGTTTAATATTTTTTTCTCTCTGTTATTCCTTATTCGTTATCAAACATGGCCCTCATATTAACTAAACTTTATTCAGAAAAGACTGACCAAACGGGAAAAAAAATTATCTATATATCTATCAATCTACAATAATGTGTTGTGGTTGTAATTAGTCGCTATAATAATACAAATGTGCCAAAATTCATACCTTGCCGGTCGATTATATAATCATTAGTCACATTTCAACTAAAATTGAAATGAATTAATCCGATACTATCGATAGTCTGCCCAATGAATGATATAAAGTTTCTGACACTGACTCTCGTATTTGATACCCTGGTAACCCCCGTAGTTCATACTCTCCATACCACGTTATACGTTGTTATGTTACGTATACAGTCCACGTTTTCTAATAAGAAAAACTCAAAGCTTTCTTCATCTCGGAGTAAAAATCGTATTTCCTTTCCTTCGGCTCGGCTCATGCTTTCCTCTAGGCACATATTTTACAATAAATTTGAGTTATGAACTTCCTTTTCTCCGAACAAGTAGCCTCTCATTAAAATCTCTAGTTTTAGAATTCGTCTTAAACTAAACGGCGTCTATAAGAAGCAAACAAAATACTCTTTTATTTATTTTGTCCAACATAATATTGAACAGGTTCACCTGTTCAATATACACACTAAAAGTTATTCTTTACCGCACTGCGGCATAAACACGTTTTTATGCCGGCCGGCATGGTTTCAGGGTATTTTAATTCCATTTGCGGCTTAAACTCTTAGTCCGCAAGGGGCATTAAATGATGCTAATGCCGGGAGGAATTACACGCACATGGTTATGTCGCCCGTACTTGAGCTAACGCCGGGCGGAATCATTATTTGAATTTAGGCCGTACGGCATTCGAGTTTCGCCGTTGAAACGTTTTACTTGTTCCACCATGCTAGTCATGCATTGACTACCGCCAAATTATTTAGTCGGTCAGAAGCAGTCGTGCAACATACACACGCTACGGTTCATCTCTCCTTACTATTTCCGACACAAGGACTTGAAACTGGTGAAAGGTCAAGATGTCACTGACCAAGGTAGAGAGGACACTTAGCACTCTTGGACTGAACTATTTGGATGGATTTCGAGGTAAGAAAAGATTTTACTATATAATAATTTTTCATATTTAATGCGCAGTTACTTCAGTAGAAAATTGGTTAGTTAATTTATACTATTTACTGTGAATTAGTTAAACCAGAATTGTACTCCGTTGACCTCCGCCATACGTACAATTTCATGTGTAAAACACGTACCGCGTATGTTTTGTTTGTCCTGTACGTCTAAAATAAACTAAAATTGGTAACCATGGCAACCAACTAGAATTTAGATTACAGCAAGTTTTCCTTTGGTTATCGATGTCGTGTCATGTGTTTTTGAATAAAAATATTTCGACTCTGGAGTCCGGCAAATCGTGTAAAATTATTTCATAATTTATAATTCCAGATCAAAACGTCACTGATGAAACAGTTGGATTGATACTTCAAAACCCGGAATTTCAGCAAACACTTTCTTCGATCATTCCAAACCTCGGAGATAGAATCAAGTTTTTAACATCATTCAAAGAATCTTCTCCAGAGGTACGACCGAATCCTTCAAATAATGAGCTGCAACTGGGCGAAACGGTGAGTTGCGGTTCTTGTAATTTTATCTGCTCTACCTGGGACATTTATTGGAACCACTTAAAAACCCATGGATATTCTATGAATTCAAAACTTTTTCCCTGCTCCACATGCGGTGACAATTTCTTGAAATACCTCTGCTTCAAGAAGCACATTTGCAAAACCCACTTGAGGAAAGGTGCTACCCTTTTTCTTGACCCTCCTCCAAGTTTACGTGAATATTCCGATATTCCAGAAACTGTACATGATTCAGAGAACCCCCGCTTAAATTTCGAAGGAGACGCCTGTAGTTTTGAAGATTTGAAACTAAAAATAGCACAATTTGCGGCCCGACTAATTTCGACAGGAAGAATTCCATTTAAAACAATATACTCAATTATACAAGAAGTTTCAGAAATTGTCAGTGAACTTATCCAACTGCTAAAAACGGAACAAAGCTCCGCCTTTGACCATTACGAACATTTGTTCGATCATGTCAAGACGCAAGATCGTTTAGAGACATTCTTGCGAGTGCAAAATATATTAATTAATCCACGTGAAGTTCTGCTAGGCACAAACTTACAAAATGTGTACAAACAGGACACGACAATAACCACCCAACCGAAACGTGCATATGCGTATTATGTGTCACTCGAATCTTCAGTTCTAGCGCTTCTACAACGTGGATTTTACGAAATGCTCGAGTCGAGAGCAGAAAATAGAACACACAACAACATTTATGGTTACAATCCGTGACCACCACGAGTTGTACATGAAGTTATCGGAAAAACATCTGAGACCAAAGCACCACCATTTGCTTCATTATGCAGCCGCAATTCGTAAACTAGGCCCTATTTGGCGATACTGGGCAATGCGATTTGAAGCTAAACATCGTTTTTTCAAACATGTTGCACACATATCGTGCAATTTTAAAAACGTGCCAAAAACTGTGAGTTCTAGACATCAATTGAGCTTTTGTTACAATTCACTTGGAATGATCAAAGCTCAGAACTTTGAGTATGAATTGCATAAACCAGTTATGCTACCCGTTACGGAAAGTGAGTTCTACGAAATTATGAATGTGTATTTTGAGAACGCTGACAATAGAAGTATTTCGATATGCAACAAGATGGAAATTAATGGGATCGAGTTTTACCCGGGTTGCATATGTATTTTGAATTGGACAGAAGATGGACCGCGTCTAGGAAAATTGTGTATGAATTTCTGTACGGAATCAACTCCGTATATGATTTTTAGAAACGTTGAAGTCGAATATTTTGATCCTCACTATCACTCATTTGTCATAAAATTACCCGACGATGAAAATGAAGCGTTCGTACAAAAATGCGAAGGCTTGGAGTTCTTCACGGTACTCCACACAAACAAAACTTTTTGTCAATCGGATTCACGTATGTTTGTCAGTGTGCCGTTCGAAATATGCTAATTCCTCATTCCTACCCACAATACTACTTTACATCAGAAGAGGTGCTCGTCTTATTTGTGATACATGTTTTTAAAACTTTGTTGTAATTAAACGTTTAATTATTGATCTAGATTCAAGTTATTATCGACAACCAAAGAGTTGAAACGTTGGACATTGGCGTGGAGCGTAACATGAACTCCATATGCAACTCAACTTCAGGTTTCGCTTGTATGATGTCCAGTCCTTGTGACGACCCAATCGTGGTATTATGTTCATGTATTGGTGTCATTCGATCAATCACTTAAATGAGTTGTTTCTATTTTATAGGATATTAAATCACTCTTACTGGGTCTGGACTCATCGAACCGTACTGAATACGGAGTACAAATATTAGTTCATACAGGTTTGGCTCAACCACTTCCAAACAAACTAAGATTTTACTTAGTCAACCATGCAGTGGATGAACTCATAAAAATCTCTCACTCCAACAGGTAAGCAAAATAGAAAATATTGCTAACTTATGCTGGTCATAATAGAACTGCATTTATAGACCCTCAACAGAACTTCGAGAAAATCTTGCAAATTGTATTGTGAATCAGCTGTACGGGGAACTTGAAGAGACAAGAAAACTGATTTTGAAGGTTATTTTCCAATTAAGTTTTACCAATTCTATTTTGAATTAAGTATTGAATTCTATTGAATTCTATTTCCACACCAGAGTTCCTATTTTACTCCATCTGCAGTCTATGTTCAAACTGTGAACGGCAAACCGATAAAAAAAAGTACATCTCCCTGCGGATATATTCAGGCCAGATTAAAAAACTTATGGGCCGCTGATTCCAAAAAAAATCCAAAGACAAGAAGATTGGTTAGTACTACGGCTGAAGAAATTTCCGGTAAAATATATTGTGTTCATTACGTAAAAATATATTTTAAACGGATTAATAACAACTTAACTCTTCCATGTTGTTGCAGTTGCAGAAAAAGTTGACCAGGACACCCTGACTCACAACAAGCTGTGGCTTCAGCATAACCGGGAACCCATTGCCGACGTACTCAACAAACTGTTAATTACATTCCATAATCGGAGAGAAGAAATCTCATCAAAATCAATCACGTTTATCAAAAAAGAATGGCCTCGATTACTGGAAACTACTCAATCGGTTGTTAATTTTATATCTTTGTCAAAGGACTGTGTAATGTTTTCAGCTGTTGCTTAAAACCAGGCAATATGCATATATATTATTCAACGTGGTGCATCATTTACATTAAATAATAGCGCAATTTTTGGCAAATCAAGCATACGAATCTGAAATAGTATGTGCATTAATAACTTGTATACTTTTATTCTGTACAGATTGCGAACGAGTTCAAGCTGATGTTTCCCCAAAAACAAGATTCCTTGTACTCAGTATGGCCTCAAGTGGCTCCAAAAGTACTGGACTATTTAAAACTTAACGGAAAAACTGTAGCGGACTGTGGCGTAAATGCAGATGTTGTGGCCGGTAAGAATAGAACCTTACAGAGAGGTTTACAATTAGATGTTAATATTAAATGAATATATGTTTGAAACTTTTGTGTACTGTAGACAATTTGTTTGGAGTGGCCTTTCTAGCTCTTCCGTTCATTTTTCAAGCAAGGGGAAGGGGACGGTCATTTTCTCAACTTAACACGGCGTCACATTTCATTGAGTTCGTTAAGGTATTTATCTACCGGAATGCACTGCCGAGTACAGTCTAGTCTACAGTTGCTAATTCTCTCGTCTTTTTTACAGTGTGAGACCATTCTGGAAAACATGGCAAATGAGACGAATTACCGGAAGCGGACTTTCGTAGTGGTCAAGGGAATCAAAAGTGAGCTGAAGATATCCGAGTGTTTCGTCTTCTTAGAAGGAAATATAGTGAAGTGTGAGTCCATCATGCAAGCAGTCGATATTTGTTTCCAAGCCCACGAAGTTTTTAATTTGTCATTTTCCACTGTGTGCAATCCGGTTTGGCAGTTCATTGGATCCGTCGTGTATGAGAAAGATTTTGTGCACGTTTCAGCCAGTGTTAAACAGTGCATTACTTTTGTCAAGTGATTAATTTCGACTGTGTTCAGGCAAGGTCATTTTTCACGTAAGTAATTTACTTCAGAACATGATCGTCAACCTGATGTTACTTGTAATGTTTCTTCCTTTGTTACCAATAGATATTTGCAAATAAATTGCATTTACAGTATTTGTGTTTACACATTGCAAATTCTTTTTCCAGTTAATCTGCACAAAAATTGTATAAACCACCTGCGGCTTAAACTCTAATTCCCTGCGGCATAAATCCTAATTCCATGAGGCATAAATTCCAACCCCCTCCGGCATAAACTCGAATTCCCTGCGGCATAGATTCCAATCCCCTCAGGCATAAGCTCTAATTCCCTACGGCATAGATTCCAATCCCCTCAGGCATAAACTGTAATTCCCTGCGGCATAGACTCCAATCCCCTCAGGCATAAACTCTAACTCCCTGCGGCATAGACTCCAATCTCATCAGGCATAAACTCTAATTGCCTGCGGCATAGATTCCAATCCCCTCAGGCATGAACCATAATTCCCTGCGGTATATAGCAGCACGCCATACGGCATGGCTCACAACTCCGTGCGGCATGACTTTGAATGCGTTCAGGCATAACTTTTAAATCCAGGCGGCATACGTTCGGTTATGCCGCAGGCGTCTTAAAATTTAATGCCGGATCTGACAGGTATAGTAAATAATTCCGGATGGTATTAGAATTCATACCGGCCGGCATGAAAATCGAAGAAAAACTTTTAGTGTGTATGTTGGACAAAATAACTAAAGTACTAAGTGCAGGCCTAAAGGCCTGCACTTAGTACTTTCTTCCATGTAAGCACTCAGTTAACGTTGCCAGAATATAGAGCACTCATCTGGAAATGTGAAGTCACAATGACCAAAAACCCGTGTGAGTACTAAATCATCATTCATGCAGAGTTCTCGATTATTTTAGTAAATTGTAGTAAAAAAAAGGTGAGTTCCGGCTTAATTCAATAAAAATATAATATCTTTCTCCCTCACTTTATCTCTATATCAGGAGAATTAACTCCAGTATTTTTTTCCAAATTACAGTTAATGTTGGACAGTTGTAAAATCTGAATGCATCATTTTAAAGGGTATCAATAAATTGGGAAATATTTATATGTTCGCGTGCTACCTCACCTTAAGTAATAATCTCAACATCTATGTTATGCAATTCCTCCCTCAATTACACTCACTAGATCAGTATCTCGGATTTAGACCAATGGTTGCACAATGTGGCGGCATTCAGAGAAAAGTCGACAATTCACTCAAGAAATGTCTATCCGAAATCAGAACACTCTAACAGCTTACTGACACAGGTTGGTAGATTGCTTTTGGAAATACTGATTTTATTTAAACCGGTAATAGGGTCTGATGGACCTTGAAACGGTCGTCACACGGTGTATAATAGTCACCAGCCATTTTCTAATCGAATCACTGATGTGTAAATTAATTGATTCGGATATTAGAAATTAGATTAATGAAGAGTCGAAACGCAAAACCAAATTTTACCTCAGTTTACGACTGGAAGAAATTCAATAATCAGATATTTCGGTACAGTAGAGTCAGTTCAAATTTGGTTGAGGAATTCAGAACACGAGAACGGTATTCTCTCTCATTTCCCCTTAAACCAGGAATACCCGATTACCGCACCTGAATTGATGCTAAGTTCGTTATTAAGAGTTCAGGTTCGGTGAGGACAATTGAGTGCCTGCATGGAAGAACGTACTAAGTGCAGGCCTAGAGGCCTGCACTTAGTACGTTCTTCCATGCAGGCACTCAATTTCAAATATAGGCGTGACAAAAACATAATATCGTCTTGCTAACCAACACACGCAAGACTCAACACAAACTACGTAAGCAAAAATCTTTTTCTTCTGGAGTTAGCTGATAAATGTTTGATTATTTTCAATCGAAATTTTCATATTCCTATGCCGTTTTGGGATTTCAATTAGGTGCGAGTAAGAGGAATGTACGTTCTAGAAATATATGTATATACCGTAAAATACCAAGTAGAAACCTGGTCCGAATAGTAACCTGGACTCGAA
>JAQGCA010004548.1:0-10201 GCA_034698945.1 Protaphorura quadriocellata
TATAGCCGTTCACAGAATTAGGAATGACGAGACCTTAGTCCCACGTCTGTCTTGATTGAGTTGACGTAATAAATTTTGTTACCTTATTGTACTCTTACCTTATCGTAGTAACGGACCACAAAGTATGATAGACATGAAAATGCCAGATATTTATCGAGGGTAACATCATCAGTTCAAGAAACATTTGTGTGAGTAGAAGTGTTGAATCAAAAATTGCTAATGCAGTAAGGATGACGTTAACACTGGTTTTCATTTGAGGGCGGGTCAGAACTATAACACTGAGAATATTCCCAACGACACCAGCTACCAGCGATCCAATGAAAATTAAAATGAGCACCATTTTCTTTTAATTCATTTACGAATTAATGTTTTAAGCATTGACGAGAAACAATCCTCTTCTCCAACCTTCCAAGTTCTACAAAAGTAAAATGAGATATTGGGAATCTTACAAGCACAAGTTTTACGTTCAAGAATATACAGAGTAATGTTCGCAATGTTAAATAAAACGCAATTAAATGTGCGGTTTTCCTCAATCAATGAGCGTTGATTCCAACTCGCTACCTAGTTTGGCATTAATTGTAAATTCTTGTAATTAAATTTCGAAATACCAGTAGTGTATGGAGTGTCAGATACTCATTATGTTACAGAGTATAGATTTTACTGCTACCAATTTCCTTAAATCATAGTTGTAGTTGAGTCAACCAGAGACTGAATTTCTGCGCAAAAATAGAAATCTTTGTAAACAGATGTCTTTCCCCATCATCAAAGCGTTTTTCTGAAAGATTTGAGATTTGAAATGTTGACATTTGTTGACGAATTAGATTTTTGGATTTTCCGTGCATTCCTATTCCAAACATTCTAATTGTTTCTATTATTATTTTCCTCACCATTCAACGTGGGCCATAGCGTTTAGCGAATAACGAAGTATTCGAAATAAAAACGAACCTACCGGATAAACAATGAACAAACAAGAGAAAATATTCGAGTAGCAACCATTACAACATGTGTTAATTTTGAAGAGAAGAGTAATCTAAATCCGGCGTTACTCACTCCATTGGTTTTGCTTAACGTTCAAATTGGAAACGATCTACAAAGGAACAGATAAACCAGGCATTTATTAGTTAAAGTAGAGTTAAGAATTGTGTTCCCATGTCAAGATAATCGATTTGCATATTTGCATATTTGAATGCTTTGGAATATCACACTGATAAAATAAATAAATCAAATCAACATCGATAGGAGTCACAACACCGACCAAAGGGCTAGGTAACAAACCATAAAGGAACTTGATCCAAGGTATAAGTAACCAAGTAGCTTATTTGTGATGAAGTAACTAATTAAAAATTAAGTAGTTAAGTTGATAAAAAAATTTGCTAGGAATAGACAAGCTGGGATAGCGACAGGAGCAGGGCTGGTCTTTGGAATTTTTTCCCGATTATCATTCGAATTAAAATTCCAATTTTTTAATTTTTCCGATTATACCTTTCGGATTCGGATTCTGATTTTTGGCTTCACAAAACTGACTAAAGAAATAACACCTACAGGAATATGTAACCACCTAGCTGATTTGTAATGAAGTAACTAACGAAGTAGTCAAGTTGCTAATAACATTTAGTATGACTAGGCTAGTCGGAATAATGACAGCAGAAATGAACAATTTTTATTAGCATATATATAATACAGAAATATTGTATTACATATTATATTTTGACTTAATGAACATTTTTTATTAGGTGAATCAAATATTTTAGTAGAGTTCTTGAACGGATCTTAATCATTTGAATAAATTATGGTGATACATTGAATATGTATATGTGCCTAATAAATGAAAAATAGATTGTTAAATCCAAACTTGTCAATCTTGAATTGCTAAATTACATTTCCTTGAGCCATTTAGTATTGTATTCGGGCAGTTCAAAATAAATAAAACGCGACAGAAAACCGGGAATAATTATTGTTTGAAATCCAACCACATACATGAGTGATACAATTAACGCGCGACGTCGCATTTCGGGTATTATATGGGATATAATATACTCTAATATGTGTTTGTAATCTAACTACACTGAATATGACAACAGCAATGACATCGTGTTCTCGACGGTAACATTAAAATACAGATACACATTCTGTTCAAACTCAAAGAGACGCCCCACCCCAGGAGTGATTGGTTTTAATGCAAGCCACTCCTTCCTCAAAGCTGATTTTCTAGGAATGATTGCCCTGAAACCGACGAAATCACTCGAAACCTGTGTCAGGCGAGACACAGCCTCGAGGAATGTGTACTGCACGGTCAAGTTATAGACAAAAGCCAAACATATACCCAAATAAAGTAATGAGTTTATGTGGGATGCCATTTTAATCACAACGAAACTTGTTATTATCGCTAGTAGGAGTATTTGTAATGGATAAATTAAATCCAGGATGTCCTTATGCAATTCTCTGTATGCAGTTTTCATGATCATGAATCCCTTGTAATTGATCTGCTCTTTTCTCATCAGCTCTGACTTCTGATCACTAGTACAGATCTGCTGATCATTTTGCATTTCAGTCTCGACATTCCTCCTGTTCATAAGGAAACTAGTGTAAGTATTACTGCGGACTATGGCATAAAGTCAAGTCTAAGCGCGCTCTTTGGTGAACTACGAATATTTATTTCGTTCAATAACAGTCGTGCTACTAATAGTTCTTGTAAATGTTATTATTTATTTATAAATGTCGCGATTAATTAAAAACGTCTAAATAAATAGACACCAGAAACTCCATACATTTTAAAATACTGATACAGTAATTCGACAAGGATCGAGATTCAGACTTTATAATTACCATAATAGTATGGTATAATTACCATTCTATAAGAACGTTATAGGAACAGAGAAATGTTGTTGGCAAAGACACCAATTTCGTTGAATATTCCAAACTTATGTAAATCAGTAGGATATTTCATGCAAATGTATTGCGCATTCTTCCTCCTCAGACCGAGAATTCATAAATTTTTTGCCCAAGACACCGGCAACGCGCCGCCCCCGAATGAATCAATCATTCAAAGAAAAATCAATACATCTCATTCGCCTATCATTCAGAATTTAATAAATAAATTTTCAGATAGCGAACTTACTTTGATACTTCTAGCAAACCGTGGACGGTGTGGAGGTACATGAGGAGTAATCCTCCGTGCAAGCCAACACCAGTTACAGCGTGAAAATTGGTCATCATATGAAACAACCCTAATACGATGACCAGTATTCGTTGATATGGCCAATTTGATCGATATCCAACCTTCACGGCGTCTGGTCGAAATAGTGCGGTACAAATGTTCAGAACTCCAATGAGACAGAGTACTCGAAATAGAATATCAAGCACATTTGCTGTTCGGTGGATTCTACGTATTGCAACCGGATCTGTATGAGTAAAATTAAAATATCAAACGTGAGACATACACATTATCTAAACCTTAATTGGAACTATTATATTGCACGGCAGAATAGAGCGTATTTACAGCAGAATCCTGCTAGGCTACAAATTAGAATTTTACGGTAGAATAGAGGAAATTCACACCAGATTCTAATTTAAAATTCACGGCAAAATAGAGCACATTCACAGAATTTTGAACTTTACTAGATAGTTAGGTTAGGTTGGCCAAGCCCTAGGGGGCAAGGGGGAGCGGAGGGATGGAGCCATGGCGGAGCTTGGGGGGCGGAGCCAAGGCGATGGTTAGTGGACGGAGTTCCCATTAAAGAAAGAAACGATTAGCATAGTTCCAAACTTAACTAGACGGGGATGGGTCAAAATAAGTTTTTGGGTGGAGGGTCATAGGTTTTAACTACTTGATATGGTAAATCATTAACTAGTTAGCAAGTTATTAATTTGCTGTGCAAGATATTTTTTTGCTTTGCAAGACATTCATTTGCTGTGCGAGAATTTATTTTGCTGTGCAAAGTATTATTTTGCTGTGATTTCAGTATAATTTTCCGTGAAATCCCTCCATTCCGCTGGGCGATAAAATCGCCCCCAAATAGAATTAGCTGAATGTTGGGCGCTACCTGTCAAAGATGATGAGTGGCGTAGAACTCGATTAATGAAGGTCATTAATTCCTTCCCGCGAAAGATAACCGTAATGAGAAATCCAGTGTGTGGTACGTACAAGAGAATACCGAACACATGAATCATGTTCTCTTTCGGCCCTGCATTCATTGCAAATAGCCCGTACAGAGCGTGTAACGTTCCGTCCGTTCGTAATATTAGGACAAACCAGACTTGAATTAGAAACAGTATCCGATGTGATGGTTTCTTTGCTTCAATAATTGACATCTTCTGGTCGTCCCATTCGAACGGTATTATGTTCAAAAAGGCGCCAAATCTTACCACTCGCCTTACAAGGTTAGTGCAAGCTTCTGTACTATCTTTCTTTCGAGTGAAACACCCCCGAATTCGTTTGTTTACATTCCTCAACATTTCGAGAGCGGTAGGTGGGGGAACGGATTGTACTTCGTTTGGCATCAAGGTCCCAATCCCAATCGGTCCATGATTAAACTTTTTATCACAACCAAGATGAAGTTCATGCCATAATATTTTGCATTGATGGATAGTCCCGTGTTATTTGTCGTCACTTTGAACGATTTCGGCACACATGATTCTATTTCCATTTATATAAAATACATTAGACTTATTCTGAGTATGGTGAACAACAGTATTAGTGGAACGCGACAGACAATAGGAGGATACAAGGATGAAGGCTCTTCTAGTTTTTATAGAAATGAACTAAGCAAATGTCAGTTTATTTTCTGCATATAGTTAATGGATTTAAAAATTGATGCTTTCATTTCGCATTTGAATACAATATGATATGTCCTAAATCTAGGGGACGAGTTCAGAACTAGTTAAGGTGAATTGGATATTAGTTATTTAAATCGCATATCCTCGAATGGGTGCCGCCTCTGTCAGAACACGACAATGGCGCCCTGTTAATTTCATGAATACAGCATAAAATGTCGAAAAAGAAACTACACAAAACGAAACAAGAAAATCGAAGGGGAAGTTATGAGATGTAGTGGAGCAAGAGTGATTATTATTTTTTTACGTTTGAGAAGTTTGAGTATGAAAAGTTTGGGTGTTGATAACTCACAGATATACTATGGCGGGAATGGGGATCTCTTTGAAAAAACCAATAAATGTAATAATTATTTACTCAGTAATACGACGTAATTAATAGGATTTCAGATTGATTAATACAGCTGTTGAGGTTTGATTCAACCGGAATGACGACCTCTGGTGATTGCTAATGCAATGCCTGACATTTCTTCAGGGAAAAGCTAAAATCGGGATGGACAGAATTTCCGTAGACAATTACAGGCATTGAATTGTTTCAGGTACTAGGCTATATATTCCGTCAGATTATCTCCATATCAGTGGCGAAGTCAAAACTAATCCATTTGTACATATACAGAAAACATACCAAAACTTACATGTTCGGCAAGTTCATCATTTCCAAATAGTCAACTGATAGAGAAACGGCTAGGAGTAGTTGAAGGGCGTCGCCACTATTATATGAGGTCCTCCTTTCACAGGATAATATTTTCGATTAAGTTACTGATATTTATAATTAATGTCTTGCGATTGTTCAAAATTAATGTCTCACCAAATACGAATGTCGATTGTCGTATTCGGTCTTTGAATATTCTCGTACAAACTACCATATAGCGATCACGGATTACCAGGAAAAACCGAATAACAGTACTTGTGGAACGTGATGGAGAACGGTGGAAAACAATAAGACGGAAAAAATAATGTTACAAGCAGCAGACTCTCTACTTCAGTGACGTTGACTATTCGACGTGGCAACTTTCTATTGCGTTTCAACTTAATTGATTGAAAATGCTAGGACATAAATAAGGCAAACCTTACATTTCCTTTCAAAAAGGCAAAAATAAAACAAGCAGTAGGTTTACAAAGAAAACAATATATGTCAAGAAACCCTAAATGGCAAACACAGAGCTTCATTCCGATATTGGATTTTAATTATTTACGTCCTACTGGTACCTTTCAGAATATGAGCAACTAAACATCTGGAGGCATAAAAAATTCGGCTTAAGAAGTGAAAACTACGGCTCTTCCTTAGTACACTGATGTGTACATTGGGCGTGGTAATTACCTAGTGGTTTTTCACTTGATACTAAAATATGTCGTGGCATAGATAAGGCGGATCTGAAATTTATGTTCAGAAAGGAGAAATATAACTAGTTGCCATTTCCAGTGTCTCACGAAAGACACGGGAAAAAAAATAGAGAGCAAGTCAATAATTGTAGTCCGGCAGGAAATTAGATATTATTTATTTATGCCTCATGAAGATACATTTTAGAACAAGAACAAGCCACATTGAGAATTTTTAGCAAAAAAGTAACAAATGTGCGAGCAACTTAAACATGAGTAGTAAGTAATGAAGTAACTAATTTGTAATAAATAAAATTTCATGGAAATTAATAATTATTGTTAGTATATATATTATAAAATATTAATAAACGAATAAAATAAATAAAACACGCTTGAAAAGAAAACACGGAGGTAGGGAATTTTGACAAAATTGTCGCCCCACCCCGTGCTCTATTTCCGTTTATATGTTTTTGCGGAACGAAATTCGATTCTAACTTTGAGTGTTTCGCTGAAAGGCTAAGCTTCTGGCTACCTGGCTGTAGTATAATCGCGGCTGTTAGTTAGGACCTGCGACCGGTGTTTTTTCTGTGCGAACGTAATAATTAAAAATTTTGTGGTCTGCGCGATTCACTATTGAGTGGATAGTGGATTTATCTGAGGAGAAAACTATTTATAGGTACGTCTCTCCGATTTTGCTCAAAATTCTTTTTTTGGAAAGACCTTTGCCCCAAACCATCTAACAAGGGAACGACCCGTGGTGCCGGTTCGACCTAGACCCTCCATACACTTTTTCACACCAATTGGGATCCCCTGACATGAAAAAAGTTAAAAGTCGCGTGTTCAAATGTGGTACTATTTTTTTAGCCTATCTCCAAAAATTTCATGAATTTCATTTTCAGGAAATCCTTATGGAGTTTTGTGGGTTAAAAAATTGATGACCATGGGGGAGGACCCCAGGATAAATTTCAGAAACATCAAGTCTTGGCAAGTGGAGATTTGTTATGGTAAGATGACATCCAGAGTTTAATTGGGCGAAAACTCCATGCGAGTTACTCAAACAAAGTAGCTATACCCCTAGTAGTAGGAAAATACAGGAATGTAATTAGACTACAATTGAGTACACCTAGTAATAGGGAAATGCTGGAAAGTAGACTACTAATAGTACTCCTAGCAGTAGGAGAGCCAAGCAATCCACTGGGACCACCAATGTGTACCTCTAGTAGTAGGGAAATCCTGGAAAGCTGTTAGACCAGCAATGTGTACCCCTAGTAGTAGGAAACTACTGGAAAACTGTTAGACCACCAACGGGTACCCCAAGTAGTAGGAAAGCAATTCAACCTAATTGAACAATTGCCGAACATGAAATCAGTGTGAAAGTATTTATGTAAAAAGTGTTCTAAACCCTACACATGAAATACGGAATTAAAATTAAAAGTATTTAGATTATTTCAGTGTCGTTTATCAGATTAAGTTTATACAGGGTAACGCATAACCTTTGCCCCCCCTGGCCAGCGCTATTTGTGGGGGATAGGGGAGTCGGACAAAAAATGAGATCTGCGATTCGTAGAGAATCTTATAAAGGATCTAGGGACCTATTCCGTTTGAAAATCCGACACTCGTAGCGGCGCTGACGAGCGCTTAAGTAAAAATCGGCATGGTTAATATTGAAATTATTAAATAAAGACAATTCTCAATCCGGTATCCTGGCTCTAAAAATGTACAGTGTGTCTTTAAAGTCTTGCAGGGCGGTCAATACTCCCCCCCTCCGTTAAACATGTGGGAGGAGGACAATACTTTATTCCGCGCATTGCTAAACACTAACAATAAAGTGAGGAAGGGCATATAAGCCAAAAACCTTCTTCAGGGGTCTCACTGCGGGGGGGGGGGAGCTGAGAAACTTTTAGAACTCACTGTATTTCTTGTGGGGGTACCAATAGATGGTCTAGGTAACCTCAAGTATTTCCCTACTACTAGGGGTACGTATTAGTGGTCAAACTACTTTCCAGTATTTCCCTACAACTAGGGATACCTATTAGTGGCCAAACTACTTTCCAGTATTTCCCTACTACTAGGGGTACCTATTTGTGGTCAAACTACTTTCCAGTATTACTAGGGGTACCTATTAGTGGTCAAACTACTTTCTAGTATTTCGTTACTATTACAGGTAACTATTCGTGGTCAAACTACTTTCCTGTATTTCCCTACTACTAGAGGTACCTATTAGTGGCCCATTCAGATTGCTCCGCTTTCGTACTACTAAGGGTACCCATTGGTGGTCTAACGGGTTTCCTGTATTTCCTACTATTAGGGGTACCCATTGGTGGTCCCAGTGGATTGCTTGGCTCTCCTACTGCTAGGAGTACTATTAGTAGTCCACTTTCCAGCATTTCCCTATTACTAGGTGTACTCAATGGTAGTCTAATTACATTCCTGTATTTTCCTGCTACTAGAGGTATAGCTACTTTGTTTGAGTAACTCGCATGGACTTTTCGCCCAATTAACCTCTGGATGTCATCTTACCATGACAAATCTCCACTTGCCAAGACTTATGTTTCTGAAATTTATCCTGGGGTTAAATTTATCCCCATGGTCATCAATTTTTTAACACACAAAACCCCATAAGGATTTCCTGAAAATGAAATTCATGAAATTTTTGTAGATAGGCTAAAAAAAATAGTACCACATTTGAACACGCGACTTTTAGCTTTTTTCATGTCAGGGGATCCCAATTGGTGTGAAAAGTGTATGGCGGGTCTAGGTCGAACCGGCACCACGGGTCGTTCCCTTGTAAGATGTGATTAGTTCACGCAACATTCAAAACTCGTTTTTAAAAAAACTTTTTTGAAGAAAGTACGAAGAGCGAACTTTTGTTCTAAAGATTTTAGCATAGGTTATCTCATAGAACTGTTCCCGAAAATTGATCTCAAGACCTGAAATTCTTTCAGAAACCGAAAATTTTATTTTTTTCAGAAAATCGTTAAAATGTTTAGAATAATAAAAATAATATTACATCATATTGATATTACTATATTAATAATATGAAAAACCTTGTAACTTTCCATATTTGAATGCATTTTGGCCAAGATAATAAATTCAATTAAATATTATTCACCAAGTATTGATTTCATGGCGAAAATACATTGAAATATGGAAACTTATGAGGTTTTTCATCTTCTAATTTATTATCAACGGTTTTATGAAAAAAAAAAATTTTCGGTTTTTGAAAAGGTTTCGGTCTTGAGATCAGTTTTTGGGGAAAGTTTCATGGGATTTTCCATGCCAAAATCTAGAGAACAAAGAGTCCCCTCTTTGTGCTTCTTTCATAAAATTTCAAACATTTTTTAAGAATCGAGTTTTTAGTGATGCCTGAGCTAATGACATATTTGAGGGTTTTTGGCAAATCTCCTTCAGAAAAAGAATTTTGAGCAAAATCGGAGAAATACACCTCAAGTAGTTTCCTCGTGAGCGGTCTGGACGAGCAACTTATTGCAGTTTGATAATATCTGGTAGAATCAAAATCATGTGCTCCAGGAGACGAATTACTATCAAAGTGAACATTGAGTGATGGTTGGATATTAATATTATTAATTACTACTAATTATTCAAAATGCAAGGGAAAAGGAACCAGACAGAAATATTGGAACGGTATGTGCTAAGAGCTAAAAGTTTTATGGAGACCAATGCCGAGAGTGTAAACTGTATCACGTGTCGTCCTGACCTTTGACAATTGACATTGAGTGGTGACCTTTTTGAGTGCAAGTTTCAATTCGTCCATATAAAGTTCTTTCCAAGGGGAGGTGACGAGATTCCAAAAATTATATAATCTTTCTATTTCTCAGGCATCTGACCCCGATGGGTGGTCCAATTGATAGCAATTGCAATTGGATACTAATATTATACTAACAAGGTAAGTACATGAAGTGTCGGTCGCACCTGAAGTCACGACCATACTTTTTATATACCTTAGTCCACCTTAATGACACACCCAAAACCGTTTTTGGTCAAAGTGAAATCCGGCCAGGTCAGAGGTCACACAAGGTCAACACTTTTT
>JAQGCA010004549.1:0-10200 GCA_034698945.1 Protaphorura quadriocellata
TGGTCGGCATGGTTTAGATAGCTTCTCAGTACCATTTTGTTAATTCCTAGACATGATTTTTAATATACAATATTGCACTTTTGTCTATAGCACTAGAGTGATTTATTATAAAATGTCTATCCATTTTAATGAAATTGTACAATTTTAAATTAATTTTAAATGAGAATGAATATGACAGTTTTATCCAAAGCATGATAGAACAATAGAAAAGTAGTTTCCTCTTGGATAGTAAAGAATGGACTCGCAAGAGTAACAGGTCTACAAGCGACCAGGACTTTTCTAAACGTCTTACTGCCCTTCCTTTGAAGTGTCCACTCAAGGGTAAACTTTTGTGAAAAGTTATCAAACTGTCCAACTTGTTTGACAGACACAGCAACAATCCCACAAATTACTACTGACATGTTAAGAAATAGGAGGGAAGGGAGGATGTGACCTAATCCAAACAATTTTATCGATACAGCATTCAGCAAAGGAATGACGGTGAAGAAGTTGAAACAAATTAGAAGAATTGCAATTTGCACGGCTGTCGTGGTTTGTACATATTGATTGATGATATACAAAATGTTGTAGATTTTGGAAATCTTGGCCATTGGTTTCCGGAATAAGATTTCACTCTCTGACAGTTGATCGAGCCAAAATGTCATGATGTCCGTGTAAATGAATGTGATGTAAGTCATAAAAATGAGAGGTTGAAGTCCAAATCGGTACCACAGAACATCAGAGATTATGAATCCAATCGCGTGCATCGGTGAATGGAGTTCGAGGAAGTATTCAACGTAGCGGTAAACATGCCGTCGGAGCAAGTTATATTCTTCAAACATGAAAAAGAAGGCAGGAGATAGGGAGATGAAAAATGCCAGGGACTCAACGCATATCGCCAGTTTTTTCAGAATTGTCTTATTATTTTTCTCCAGCTCGTTCCGTTCTTCTGGTGTGTAGATATGTTCTAATAATTAATATATTAATTTAGATGAGTTAAATTAAATTGTTTATTTATTATGTGTTGCATAAGCAAGACGTTATGTGAATGTGTTGTACGTCTGTCCGTCTGTCCGTCGACACTTTTCATGCAGTAAACGTTGACAAATTTCAACGACATTTTTTGGGTATGTACACAAGGTCACCAAACACACCAAGCGCTAATATGACCTTGGCAGGTGACCTCTGACCCAGGTCACCAGAGGTCAAATTTTCAAAAAAGCTCGGAATGGTCTGAAACGTGCATAAATGCAATAAAAACTGATTCTCAGAGGGTGACCTTGACCTAGGCCACCAGAGGTCACAAGCAGTATATGTTGACGGATTTCGCTGAAATTTTTAGGGTGGCTTCACAAGGTCACAAGCATCACCAAGTGTTAATAGAAGCTATCCAAGTGACCATTGACCCAGGTCACGGTTCAAATTTTAAAAGTTGCCCAGAATGGTCTGAAACGTGCATAAATGCAAGTTTGGGTGTCAGAGGGTATGACCTTGACACAGGTCACCATTTAGCTATTTAATTATACGGAGTATCGATGTGTTGCGAAGCAATGCATAGAGGGAAGTGGGCTAATTCGAGCCAATTTGGGAAAGTGTGCCAATTACGACCTTTTATCACGTGGGGTAACGCGGAAAAAAACTCCTCCCCCTGACTGAAATTAGCACACGATCTCCGCTTAACACGTCCGTTGGAGGAGTCAAGTGCATTAAGATGCACTGGAATTGGCACACTTGTCGTTTATGGGTTAATTTCTCCATAACCTCAAAAAGTGTGCTAATAACAGCCACCGCCATTTGTGCGCATGTTTCTTGGTTGCCATGCCCACGTAGTTAAGAGGTGGCCGTAACTAGCACATTGTCTCCATGGCGGTTGGAAATAGCATACCCCACCCTACTGCATCCAACGAGGGTTTATTTTTCATATTAAAAATACCTTGAAGATAGACGTCAGTAGACAAAACCGCATTCAGAAGTTTCCTTGCATCATTTTGAGCATGATTGATGAGAAGAAATAATCCTGATAAGACAGCAGAGCAAACGAGAATAATGATATTGACAAGAAACATGTGGACTGGGTATTCGTCAAAATTGAAATAAACATCTATTAGGAATGAAATAAGAAAAAACGTGTACACGGTTGGCACGGTTCCGCAGACTAATTTATTTTGAAGACGTCGATGACGATTTTTTGTGGCCAGAAATTTCCCACTTTTCTTATCCACATCCCATGGAAGGTAACCAAAGAGAGTTGCCACTTCCAAAACATTTTGAATTTTATGCAAAATTCCTCGAGTTAGCATTTTGGTCAAAAATTCTTGAGATTTTTATTTTGCGCAGTTGAAATGAACGTATTCTGCAGAGAAAGCTGGAACTGAGTGCGAAATTAGGGCGTTTGTTTGTCAGTTTATGCCACGGTTTCCGTGGTTATTTGGAAATAAAATAAAACCTCTCGTGACAGTTCGCATTTAAATTTAGAAGTGTCAAATAATTCATGATCCCTTTACAGGGAAAACCGGAAACATGGACGAAATTTAAAATTTTAATAGTTTAACTGCACGAAACATTGTCACGAAGGAGAGTTTGAGCAGAGATGAGCGTTCCCACCAGAGAAAGAGGAAATTCAATAACCTGGAATATAGGACCACATTCGTATGAGAGTCGGTGTAGCAAGTCGGGTCCGGCCTAATCTGAAATAATTTTTATAAAACGGGTCGGGCCGGGTCTTATACATTGTAAAAGTAGAAAACTTCACGGGTCGGGCCGGGTTTTAGATTACATCAAAGTGAAACTTAACGGGTTGTGCCGGGCCAACATTACACTCAATTTGAAATTGACGGGCCGGACCGGGCCAAAATATCAATGGTATAAATGCCATTAAAAATGAGTTTATATTGGTGATATCTAATGTAACAAGATTTTTGATTGGATAGTTGAATCGGTGCGCCAGTTTTGAAAATCGAATTCGTGTTTGGTCTTATTCTAATATTGACATCGTAACAAGCGTTTCGGTTACGGTGTTCAGTGTTCGGCCCAGTGGGGTAGCAACAAAATTTAAAACGGAACGGACCGGGCCGGGTTTACCCGCTTCAAATTAAAATTTTAACGGGACGGGTCGGGCTTTACGAAATTAAAATAAAAAATTTAACGGGTCGGACCGGGTCAGAAATTTTATTATTATACGCATGTCGGGCCGGGTCGGGCCTCATGCAAATATGAAAAGTCGGGTCGGGTTGGAAGGGACCTCATTTTACAGCTCGTTTACACCTCTACTACAGTTGTACTTCTTGCCTAGGACTGTAGTACTTCCGCTTCTAGAGTAACCGATTTTAAAATTACGGGCATTAGTCCAAGTGCAAGATTTGTCCCGAATAATTTTTGTAAGAATATATCAATATTTTCAAATTTAACGCAGTGTTGCATTTCCTATGTGTCATTTGAACCATTCAAAGCCAGTCTGGAAATACGAAATAGTAGAGGCGGTCTGGTCGCTCTGCACATGTATAGTGACTCTCCCCTGCTAGAATTTCTGCTAAACTTTAAACTGCAAACATTAAGAGAATAACCCGGAAACTGGTTATTGAAATGCTCAGCCATTCTTTTTCGTTTATTATTTATTTCGTCGAAACTCGACTGTAACAAACCGGAAAGCATTACTGATTTAAAAATTTATTACGCTCGGGCTCACTGACGAAGAGTATTTAAAATAAGGGTTGTTAATTTATTAATATTTATAATGTCTAGAGTTCTAATACCTATACATTTTTATTTTTGCATTCGTGTCTTACTCAAACTGCGCGGAACATGCACAAGAGTTCCAATCAATATTTTAATTGGTGAGATGACGAAAAGCAGAGAATCATAAATATTTTCGCCTGTCTGACACGTAATAATATTTGTCATCAAAACATTTACTGTCACATTTTTCTATTTTTGTACACATTTAATATAGAAATCGATGGGCTTTTCGGGGTCATTCATTCCGGTTCTTTTAAATGCACAATGTCAAGTAAAGGCTACCGCAGAAAGAGGGTGGCAAAGTCACCCACGTAGGATTGAGTTAATATTTGATATGTTATAGCCCTTGACTTCTTTACCAACTGCTGTAAAGGTCCGATCCCGAAAGGTCACGTCCGGTGACTACCAGAGGTCACTGAAATTAGGATATTGGTTTCCTCATAACCGCGAAAATGACCCCCACAAAAGTTGTTTCACTCAGCGAGACAACTAATTTTTCCCACTATAATCGTTCTCTGCTCTGCGATCAACCCCTGAGGTCACAGCTCGAGGACGACTTCACGGCTCGTTGGTCACGCAACACAACATTGGTTGTCAATTTCAGACAATGTTGACCTTGAGCTGTGACCTCAGGAGTTTACAGCTGAGAAACAATGATAGAAGAAATAATTACTAGTCTCACTGAGTGGCACAACTTTTGTAGGGGACATTTTCGAGGCTATAAGAAACCCGAAAGGTCACCGGACGTGACCTCTCGGGTTCTATCCTTCATAAACGTTGTCGAGAATGTCAAGTGCAACAACATATCAAACATTCACCCAATTCTAACGGGAGGATTTTGCAATGCCCGTTGTGCGGTATCCTTTGTTGACAATCAGTTAGTTCTAGGAAGTGTATCCTTTACTTCAGGCATAAATGTTACTAAATTACAGCGAACTCATCAAGATGCTCATGTACACGGATATGAACTCATGAACACGAATATGTGTACCAAAGTCTGAGTTAAAGATTGACATTGTGATTGAACTTTGATGCAACACAATGATCTATAACAGTGAGGCCAAAGTCAAAAGTTATTAGTAGTATCATCCATGTCACTAATGTTTGACACGATATAATGAGTCCACAAATTGAATCCCACCTTTCGTCTGTTTGTAATAAAAGTATCGATTACTACCTACTAGTCATGGCGACACGGGGTTAAATTGTATTTTTGGAAAAATTACCTTGACTTTGACATTGAACATTCGCCTCATATTTTGTATGAGCACTCCAATATTACTTGTGGATTGGTTATTGCAGAAATTGTTATGGCGTAACGATGTAACAACATTGTGCAATAATACGTCAAACCAAAGTCTTCCGCTCATCAAATTGCTCTATTACCGAAGGGGGAATATTTTTTATGAGTAAAAACATAAATTTTCCTGTCTGGAATTTCTGAAGATAGATTTTAAATATCATTGAATGTTGTCGTCAGTCACTTTAATGTTATGGAATGATGATTTGAAGTCATGAAAACTCCAGTACAAGCCGGCGATGGCCTTCCCTTGTTAGACCGGAAAATGAACAATAAAGAAATTGTGTTTTCAGTAGACCTACAGAGAAAATGACGCAATCGGCAAGTTAAAAATAAATATACTAGTTCCTTACATGAACTTCGTTTCGAAAGCAATGTGATGAGGAAATTTCATGTAATAACCTCACTTGAAAAACAAAGGGATTTGCATAATAATAGTCATTACTGCACTTGAAATCTCGCAAAAATATGTTCAAAGAATTTAACTGAGAATATAACGAAGTGGTCAAAATGTGAAGAACAATTGCAAAAATGAATTTTGAGTCATCATGATTTCGAAAAAATCGTTTCAAATTTTTAACATCATGATCTCATTCGGACGTTTTATTTGGGTAGTGCCATGGGAATGGAATGCAAGGAGAAGACGAGTTACGCAAATATCGACGCTGAGAGCAAGTGCCATCTGCAGACTCGTTACTCTGTTTCATATAGCCACAAGGTTAATTATTGTGGCGTATCTTACGATCACTGTTCTAGTCATGGATGTCCCAACCTTCGAAGCAATGATCGCAATGTGCCTCTCAGGGGTACTCCTGTCTACAACTCTGGTTCTAACTGTCTTCTTCGTATCGTCAACTCGAGAATCAGTCACACAATTATTCAATGGAATCCTAGAACTCAACGAACGACAAAGTAAATTTATTTTTATATAAATGATAATCAGAAATCTTTCAAGCGGTTGAAATTGACCCAAAAATAGTATGTGGGCCGTTCAATATATTTTGTTACCGACAAAATATATTGATCGCCCCTCGTACATGTTTCAATTTTTCCATTGTAATCGAATCTTTCAGACGATTCTTGAAAATACAAACAACTATTTTTTTTTAAATTTTGTAGTGATTCTCCATGAGATGACGTCCGAACAAATTCCTGCTAATCTAACAGAAAGGTTTGCGACAATGGCGTTGGCGGCTTTAACTATTTTGGCAGTTGCAACTTGGCCGACTGGATATTATATGATCAGACTTCGCCTAAAAATTGGATGGCTAATCCAGGTCCTATATTTTCCAGGAGTCAACTTTTTATTTGGTGTCTTTGTATTCCTTCTCGGAACGACAGATTGCTTGATCCAGGCCTTCATTATAAATTTCATTTACATTAATGGGAAGGTCATTACAATTTGGTTGGAAAAAAACGTTTGGTGAGAAATTTAGAAGGTTCTATTCGCAGTGCCACCATAAATTCTTCGGAAACTATTTTTTTTATTTTTTTTATAATGATCTAATTTTTTTCATACTGTAGTCGAGGACCACTCACACCAGTGACACAAAAACAGAAACTACGAATCATCTGCAGATCTCATTTCTTGCTCCATCGATTTATGGAAGAAGAGTACACGTACCGGATTATGCCACCGCTGATTGCAATCGCCCTGGTGTTGATGATCACCATGTTGTACACTCTGCTTGAGATGTACGACATTCTGAACGGCCTTGCCTTGATATGGGCAGCTCTTGTCACGTCCTTAACATGTGGCGTCCTGGCTAAAACGTGCGAAACTGCTAACAATTGGACACGGAATTTCATGGCTTACTCAAAATCATTTATGAACATGGATAAACGACTTTCTCGATTGGACAAAAAGTTTTTTCGATCCGTCAAACCTATTATTTGGAGGATTGGTCCTTGGGTCCGATTCAACGATGACATGAGTCCGGTAATTGTCAACTTTGTCTTGGATCAGGTCATCAATTTGGTCATCACCACAGAGCCTCCACCAATGATGGAGTGATTGCATTCGCACGATTCCTTTCATATCAAGTCCAAATAGTACACTTTTATTTGTGTATAATTCACAAACAACGTAATCATAATTAATTTTCACACAATTTGTTATTTTGAGAAAGAATTTTGCTTAACTTTAATTTAGTACAAAAATGGAGGTCAAAATTGACCAAGCTTCTTTAACATTTTTTATTGGCAACTCCTTGACTTCCTTTGCCTTCGCAACAATGAAATAAATAAATTAGATCAAAGGAAACTTAGCATTCACGCTTTCTACAAAACTACGAATGAGGGTAATAAATGCAGCACCCGCGACTCAAACCCTACATATTTATAATTAAAAATCAAAACAGAAGTTAGGCCTTCTCAACTGGTACTTCATACAAAGCACTTTTTCGTTTTGAAACATTTGAATGTATGCCGATTCTTTCAATTGTGTACATGTAGAAGAAAACAGGATTCTTTGCCCGGCTCTAAAATCTTATCTTAGCCGAACACTAAGAGGGAAATCACTTCAATTGTACTTTTCTTTCTCCTATTTCGGAGAATTTAGCAAAAAAGTTTCTAATGTACCAATGGCAAATTGAAATTTAATTGTAGGCTAGTTCTATTTGTAAGTATATGTGTAACCGCTTTGCTATTCAGCTTCATTAACTCAACTGACTTTCAAATATCATCGATAATTAAAACGTTACTATAAAAGTTACAAATTATTACGAGTCATAATTAATTCACATTCAAACCCTTGAATGAAATTAACGGGGAACAACGAAGATGCAGTACTCAGTACTCAACAGTCCTCGTGTCCTGTTTGGTTTGGTATGGTCACGGAATCCGAGAATTCTGACACTGACTTCTGGTGGAAATGGATACAGCAAAGAGGAAGACAATGATGAGGAAAATGATAGATGCGGATTGATTCCGCATTCAGAATAATGATATTTACGTAGATTCTTGAAAATAGATCTGGTGAGAATACATAGACACACAATAACTATAAAAAAAACTGGAATGTATTACTACCTAGTATTATTAACGGGTTGCATTCAATAAACTGGTTTGTTTCTTATGCACAAATTAAGTAAAATCAAAAATAGAAAAGAAAATTAAGACACCTTAGAAATACCAACGACCGATTGTATTCTATGACATATACTACGGGGCATTTTGTAGTGTGATACCTAAGGAAAATCTTTTTTTCCTAACTTTTTTTAGATTCAAATATCTCCTATCGCATATTGAAGCTGGTTACCGCTTTAAATCCCCGTTGTGATCACGACCAATCATGAGTACCGTGGTAAATGAAATAAAACCATGGCTAATTAAAGAGTTGATTTCCTTTTAATTATGAACCCTTGCTTATTGAGTTTAATTGAAATCGAATTTAATTAGCGAATAATTACGCCTGAAATTTCAAAGCCACAAGTGTACATTCAATCACATTACAACAGCTGTTTGGCTAATTACCAGGAGCTCAATTAATTGTAGTCCAATCTAATTGATCGATAAATAGGTTTGGCCTCTCACATCAATACGTAAGTTTTAATTGGAACGTAACACATTATTACTAGGCTACCCGAAAGAATGCCAAGATGTAATTAACTGGCTAATTCCTTTCGAAAATGTGTGCCCATGATTGACTCGATTGACTCTTAATTATTGTCATTAATTAAAATGTACCTATAAAAAAGGTACGAATTTTTACAACCATTAATTAATTCAAATTCAAAGTCTTGAACGAAATTAACGCAAGATTTAAAACGAAGTGTTCATCAATCATGGTGGCCTGTTTGGTCATTTTGGTATGTGTGGCGAGTTCATACGCTAAATCTGGTAAATAGTCATTTTCCAAAGTATAGTACACTTTCTATAAAATTATAATTCTAAATTGTCCTGGTCTAGGATGCGCCGAACCGGTTAGAAATCCTGATGGAAGCACAACTGTAACATGCACAATCGAACCAGTCTTTGTATCACAACCGAAAGTACAAGGGATATACGACTATGAATACGTCACAGATCACCCACTGCCAGACAACTGATCCGCGTCCCGACTCCCGACATGCCTGCTGTCGTCATAACCAGTAGGTGAAACGTGATAATTCGGGTGGCCTACTCTCTCACTCAATTCTTTTTTCGGTTTACAATTCGGAAATCAGTAAAAATATTAATGACCGTGAGAATAATTGTACTGGAACTTTTGTAATAAGATTCGTTAGGCACAATATGTACGCGGTACGCGGTTGGTCATACACACTGGAAGGTTAGACATTTGCTTTGCCCCATACATTAACAAGGTCATACATAGGTGGAAACACTAGATTTCCTTATTAAGGTTATCAAATTCTTGTCCGACATCACCGGTCCTAACGTACGTAGATGTACAATAATGGCATACAGAGCACGAACCATTTATTTCATGTGTATGTAGTGCTTCACATGATAAGGTGTTGTACATGGATACCTAATAGTTTTGCAGACTCTTTCAACTGAACAATACAATTATTCACATTCATTGAAACTGTTCCCGCATGTACTTAAAAACCGCGTCACAAGGATCATTTTGGCACTTTCATCGGTTATTTCATGAGAATTTGTTGTCACTAGAAATAATATTTGACATTGAGTGGACACCTGTTTTTCAAATCAAATTCTGGTGTGACAGTCCATACGAAGTACACTAAATGGTTTAAGTAATTGACATCTACACGGGAAATATAGTTTTAGTGTGGTAAAGGCTCTCATACTATAAAAATGTATCGCCTCATTTTAAATAAATTTTCAAAATCGCGGAGTAGCATCGTTCTTTTATTTAACAGGACAAAGGTTCGTGAGACAGCGGTTTCTTCAAAAGAAGGAATACAAAGTCCGCACCACCTGTTACACAAAGTAAAATTCCGAGAATAATAATTTCAATTCTTATCGCCTCGGATGCGTTGCGGCATTCATGTTTGGTACATTTCTCAAATATATTTCAAATACGCAACTACTACAACAATTGCGACGGAAATCAAGTCCAAACTTCCTGGCATCACTGTGTATGAGTACCAAAAATATGTTCAATAAAACAAAATGGCTGACTCGATTCGGACGTGAGAGACAAAAAGACAAAGGTTTACCACCTGAGTCTACAATTGGTGAAATGGATGACCTCGGACTTGACATTGACAGCATCATAG
>JAQGCA010004550.1:0-10199 GCA_034698945.1 Protaphorura quadriocellata
CTTATTTTGGTGAATTGGTCATGATTTCGTTACTAAACCAAGTAAATAATTAAAAAAAAGCACTTGTCGCTTTCCAGATGTGAACGGACGCACGAAAATAATGTCACGCTTAATTAGCTCGTGATTTTCTTTCGCGGCGTGTCAAAATAATTCTGGTCATTTTTTTTCAAGGGTGTGTAGGGTTAACACACTTAACACAATTTTTTGCAAAATACAAAACAAACGAAAAGGGCGTTGTCGTTCATAAAGTAAATCTTATTGTCTCAATGTCACAAAAACATAACCCATTGTAAATATCTTTCAACAGACAAACCTCATACCCTGTCAACTTGAACATACAAATTGTTTATGACAAGAACCAAAACAAAGACCTTTTCACCCACCAGAGAAATGACTGTAACTCCGGAAAGATTACATTTAACTTTTTAAAAGAAAACCTTTTCCAAACGTACGAATACCAGAGGATTGGATGTATGTAAGTAGGCATTAGACAGTGCTCTCATTTTCTTTATCCATTCAAAGAGAGTACGGTTTAAAATGCGTGGACTAATTCTAATGTGCCTGCCCTGTGGAAATCAAATGTACAGGGTGACTAATATGTATTTATCTCCGCGTATATCTCAGAATCTACAATCTACAATACGCAGAGACAAAAACAATACGTCACTGGAAGGTCAGCTCAAATGTTATCTCAGATAACATATTTCAGCTCAGTATGATAGCGTATTCGCGCGCAGTGCGTGATGGAAAATAGAAAATCAGCTATTCAACGTTTTTCATCCGTTCTTTCATGGTCTTCCACCTGAAGAGTCGCGGAATCTTCAAGATTTTGAAAAACAAACACCGCCACCGAAGTGCTTTCTAAAAATATTAAATCATGGATCCACATTTTCTGAGCAAGTCGATTTTGCCTTAGAATTTTGGTTTCGCGTGCTTTCAGAGAAAGTGAAATTTTGTGGCAAAATCAAGTTGTTCAGAAAATGTCGATCCCGATCTTAAAGTTGTCAGAAAACACCTGTGAATGTGGTGGTGGAGTTTTCTTTTCAAAGTTTTCATGGCTTTTCAGGCGGGAGACCATGACAAAACGGCTGAAAAACGTTTTTATATTCCACACCACACTACAGGCAGCACGCGAACGTGCTTTCAGACTGAGCTGAATATGTCATCTAAAATCTCATTGCATCTGATCTCTCCAACGAGGTATTGGGTTTGTCTCTACGAATTCCGGATCCTGAGTTATACAGGGCGCAATTACATACTAGTCACCCTGTACATATAATACTGTGCACCACTTAAAATGGTTAAACCAGATTACCAACTTCAAAAAAGCCAATTGTTTGATTTCCTACGCTCGCATTAAAGGCATTTCTTTCCGCAAAAGTCTTCCGCACTACTAGGCATGCGCTCCTTCCTTAGGGTAAGTGATAGGCTAAATAATATTTCCAAGATAATTCCTTCAAATCGTGTGTGTTAGTTTTCCGTGGATGGCCGTCAAAATGCTAGTGATATTTTTATTCTCTAAAGGCCAAATTCAATATGTCTTTTGAATCTTAGAATACTGCTAGGCAAAAATGGACTCCATTGTCATAGTCGTCAAATTTTTTAAAATCAGCTGTAAAAATAATTACACAGGCAGCATGGGTTGAATTTTAAGTGTAAGAAAATAACACGGAAGAGATGTAGAATTTGTAGAAACTCTGACACTGGCATTAATTGGTTCATTGCGAAATTAAAAGAATCAGATAGAATTATAGGTCTTTGAAGCTAAATTATATTTTCAAAGCGTTGTCGCGAAGCAGTGCACTTTTATAATGAATTTAGGTGACAGAAATTATGGAAGTAATGTTGTTATTGAGATATCGTTTCCCATAATTCAATTCGCTCAACAAAAACGGAAATATCCTTTCTCCGTGGACTTATTTTTGTATTTGATATTTATATTTGTCCAGAATTACATGTCATGTACAAGGTGTCTCCTGTTTTATTTGGCCATCTTTCAACACTGCTCCTATCTTAACCTTAATTGCCCAAAACTTGAAACTTGGAACATATATACCGCCCTGACATTACTCTTCATGAAAAAATAATATTTTTTCATGAAGATTAATTAATCTTCATTAATTATTTCACTTAATTAATCATTTCATTTAAATATTATTTAAATTTAAAAAAAAAAGAAAATGCTGTAGAAATCGGATGTTGGAGACGCAGACCAATGAAAAAAAAACGAGCTTTATTTGCCTGATAATTGCACTATACGGATGTACCTCTTCACAGGTCGCAAATGAGTATTTGAAAACTCGTCGATGGAGTTATGTTGAACGTTTTCCAAAATATTATTTCAAATTCAAATAAATATTTTTAAAGATTGAACTTACCATAGCATTGTTGGTTCGACTGTGTACTAGAGAGAAAACTCACAATTATGTTCTCACTTTTCTTTTATCCTTATGTCTCACTTTCACTGTCTTCACTCTACACGTACTCATGCGAGTCTGTAATTTTGACACACCCTGTGACCTTTGTTTGGTCAGTCAGAGGGTGTGTCACACACATCACATTTTAAATGTTTTTTTATTGAAAAGTTAATAAAGTTCAAAATTTACGGACTTCCAGATCTTCCAGATCGCTGGGCTGGGATGAATGGCTAAAACGACAGTGTATTAGAAACGAGTTGGTATCAGAGGGGATGAAGCGCTTTGTACTATCAGTACAACGATGATGGGAGTAGGAGATTACAAGGAGAGACAAATATTAGGCCACTCCCATCACACGTAATTCGTATTAGAGAGCGATTTGGGAGGACTTCAAACTTACGGGGGACCTCAGGGACTTTTCTAACTAAATTTTCGATGATGGACAAGCAAGAGCATATTTCCAAACTCTCTACCATTCGACTAAGAAAATTGGGCGTGACGTCGAAGTCCTCGTATACAGATCGTGCCTGCTCTTCGTAAGTATCACTTATGTCCAAATAGTCCAGAAATCATGAGGCTATTAATCGATCAATTTTAAGCTTGTTGGTCAGGCATTGTTAGGGGTTGGATTGTTTGGGCAGATGCAAGTAAGATGGATTATGTAAAATACCGATTACAAAACCCGGTGCTGAGTAGTTACCCGGCAAACAAAAAATACAAACCCGGTCTCGAGGCTACTTGAAGAAATAGAAACCCATCTCGAATACAAACCTGGTATTTTATGGCTTAACCGGGTTTTTTTATAGCCTAACCGGGTTTTCTATGGCCTAACCGGTTTTTTTTATGACTTTACCGGGTTTTCTATGGCTCACTAATCATTCTAGCAACGCCAATTTCCGGGTTCAATAAGGTGCAACTCGGGTTTGTTCTGACTCATCCCTTTTAAATGTAAAGCAGGAAGGGCTGTCACCGTTTTTCCACCGTACCTGTCTGTTCTTTAATCATTTAGTCAAATTCTATCTTGCAGTCGATTCCCTAATAATCTAGTCCTATTTTAACAAACAATCGACAATAAGGTGTTTAATTGGTGTCTGTCGCTAGGCAACCCAATGATATGAACTCCCCAACCTTCCCTGTCTGCACCTTAAACGTTTAGTGACATTTCCACAAGAATTCGACATCAAGGTTTGTAACTGCATTCTAAGCTCGAGAATTTTGAGATTTTCATCTCTCAGAATGTTATATTTTTCTTGAAAGGAACGCCGGTTATTCGAATAAGTACAACGCTTAATTCATAACACGTATCATAGAACGGGAAATCCGAGCCGTTTATGGCGAAATCTGGAAATGGAAAGTCTCGGTAAACGGTTTTTGTGAGATGGAAAAACAACTGTATTCGAATTTTGATCGTACTTTGGCCGGCAAACAAAATTTATTCTGGAGAATCACAATTTATTTAGTAATTTCGAAATCACATCATAACAGTTTGCAAGTAATTCTTTGAAAATATTAATTGCGCAAAAAGCAAAAATTACGATTATGTTTAGTTGAATTATGAGATGCATCGAATTGAGTTTGGTAATTAACCACCCTGACAATCCTCTTGTAAGCATTTTCTAAACTCTTGGCATACAGTTGAGTCCTCCGTTTTAGTGAGTCATTTTATTGCGATAGGTTTTGTTTACAGTTACGTATCTGTACCCGAACAATATTAAATAATGTCCTGATTTTATTGCTGGCTGGAAAGGTTCATGTAAGTAGAATATTCTGGATAATTATTGACGATATGCTCTACTCAAGAGAATTCTAACGGTTAAATGTGGATTCCGATGATGCGAACCATAACTTTTCATTGACCGTCCGTCAAAAGAATGTTTTATTTCAAAATTACAGCAATAATTATTTTTTCTTTTTGAAAGCGGGAAGTATCTGCAACCTTAGGCTTCTTTCAATAAATTTTGGTGTTCAAAATAGAAGGTATCGAAGTGGGACAAACCCGATTAATGTCTGTCCAAAAACAACAGAGTCTTCTGACGTCACCGACAAATCGACACTCATAAGGTTGTCGTGCGAATTTGGAGAGAAATAGGGAAAAGGGTGTTCCTTATGATAACTTTTGTTTACTAATGGGCACTTGATGGGTGGGATTGAACTATTTTGCAACACCCGAGGTCAATGAACCGAAGTATAACTACCAACAAGCTGTTATTTTTATGACGTCAGAAGACTCTATTGTTTTTGGACAGACATTAGACCAACGTAGGGTGCTTAATTTTGGAGATCTTCCAATGAAGTTTTCAACAAAATTTTTTGAATTGAACCCGTGGTTAGAATTACATCCGTTTTTTCGAAGTATAATAATCCGTTTAATTTTAAAAGGAAATTTTACGTTGTACGATTAGCAACGAATTAAGGTTCCAATTTCTTTTCTTTAATGTAACTATTGTATTGGTTTGGTTTGGTTTCTTTATTAACGTGATATTCCAAAGCATTCAAACATATATCTACTGTATTGTATGGGACGGCTGAACTTAATTTGATCTTCGTGGTTTATGACTTGTTGACTTGGTATTTGGATGGAGGAGTTCATAAAGTTCAATCCTGGACGTGAGAACCAAGGCAATTAAGATAAGGATTGGAATATGAGACCGATGTGAAGTCTAGACGACACGGACGGGTTTTCTCTGCATTGAGATAGAAATCACGCAGATGACTCACTTTTAACGGCCCTGGTTGGATTAGAAAGTTTTTGACAATTCCAAACGCGTATTGAAATTACAAATCAACTGACTTTAAAAAACGTAATTAATTACAAAGGAATTGTGAGTTTCTAAAGTCATCCACTAAAAATACAGTAGTAGTGACCGCCTTATACATATTAACAATAGCAATCAATTTACATAAAATTGTGCGCGAATTCTATGAAAAGTTTGGAATGTGTCATTCTTTTGCCATAAGAATATTAAAAATATCTAAGAAAAAACTCACGGTTCATAGACAGTATATTTGATACAGGGTGCTTCCGAAAAGAGGCACAATTGATTGGTCATTTTTAGCCGGGTTACGAAAATTTATATACAGTCGAGCTAGGAGTTCTTCAGCATTTATTTTGTCAGCTTGATAACGAACGCAATTTAGTCTAACCACAATTTTGCAAGAATTTTGGAGGAACCCAAATTATAAAAATGGTTATTAGAATCAATTATGTTCATTTTAAGGTGACAATTTAAATGCTGGAGAAACTTTTTTAGCTTGCCTCCGACATAAATCTTTGTATCCACGACAAAAGATGACCAAACAATTGTGCGTCTTTTCGGAAACACCCAGTAATAGTCTCATTTGTGTTGTACAAGAGGCCGGATTTAAGACCAGAAATTTCCCAACATACTTAATAAGATTCTCTCCACATGAAGTATATATAAATCTGAAATTCTGGCTGACTATTCCTAATTTGGATTCGGAGATGGGGACAAATATTACGAGTCACCCTGTATGCCATATTTTAAATCGTTGACTTCATGGATGTCCAGAATTCGCCAAAGATGTTAATCCAATGACAAAATTCTTGGTCCACAATACTCCCTCTGCTTCAACTTGTATTATAAATAATGCGTTGACAAAATCTGAATCGGGGATGATAATGATAAAATATTTTGCGTGTATTGGTCCTGCGGAGGAGTGTGATGGCTCTAACATAATTTTTCATTTAATCGCAGCATCAATAATTAAAACATATCTACCACACTGAAAGCTTTCTATTTAGCGCCGGTTTTTGTTAACCCCTAATAAGTATGCGAACTAAAACTACGTAGATGCTTTGGAAGTAACGAAATTCTAGGATTGTGTGTCTGATCTAAAGAAAAAAGCTCGACACCCTAACGAGCGAACTACCCGAGGTGGTTGCTGGAGCGGCCAAATCTATTAGGCCGTACTGTTTTTGGGAACTGTCCACTGTTACGGTCACTAAAAGATACAGTTTTTTTTTAAATATTCCAAAGTCGGGTAGAATTTTTGTTCACAAGATTTTAGAATGGGAAATCCAATGAAATTCCGTGAAATCTGATCTCAAGACCTAAAATATTGTTGAAAAGTTTAAAAGAAAATATTTCTCATAAAACTGTTTAAATGTATAAAATGATTGATTCGGAGTTGAAACAACTATTTTCAGGTATTTTGAATCTATGGAATCAATACTTCGTGTTTTGATATTTAAATAGAATTAATTTCTTGGGAAAATTTATGCAAATATACAGGGTCTCGAATAAACTCTTCTCTATTACCAAATGGTTAAACATGAAACAACAAAATTACCCTGAACAAGTATTAGCTATAGGTACGTCAGCTATCAGTTTAGATTAGATAAGAAGACACTGGTTGGTTTATAGAATATCCAAAACGATTACTTCATTTCCCTTCTAATATTTCTGTTGAGTATTTTGCCGGATTGCTACTAACTATGATAAACAGATAAAACGATTGTTAAAACATTATGTAAAAAAGTTTTGTCGCTCCAATCCTGATCATACCGTGCACTTGGTTGAGTCAAGCAAGTGTGAAGTGATATATAATTTAATTAAACATAGTTTTTGGAATGGCAGATAGCGAAGATGTTGGATCCGATTCTGAGAAAGTTAGTGGATCCGCCAGGACAAATCAAATCACGATTGTACATATGAAGACAAGTGCTACAATAATTCCTAATAACAATGTAAGTTCAAAAATTTCCCTTGGTCCTATTATATCTAATTAACTCATCTCGTTTTTTTTTTCATTCAAAAGGGAATGTTTACAACTACGACGCTGACAAACATAACTTATACGGATGGGAGTCAACAGGAAAAAACAGAAGTGGTTGATGGAAAAGTTCATGCAAAACGAAAAATACTTAATACACCTATCACTGGGAGCTCTAGTAGTAGAAACACGGCAACGAAGAATGTAAAAAAAAACTACAAACACATAATCTTCAAATTCGTTTATCAAAATTGTCTTGATTGGTTTTTGATAGGGAATCACAACTACGACAGCTTACGAGAAGTACATATACGGATTCAAGGAACCTGTTGTAACAGAAGATGTCATCAATTCAGAATCGGGACCGGCTGAACGCAACGGATGTTGTAGTTGTAGTATTATGTAGTGAGTCAGAGAAAGAAATTCTCATTTCAACACCGAAACAGATTAAACGAACATTTAATGCAGGAACAGGAAATGACAGGAAAACAGGATATATAAAATATTGTATGATTTCATTGAAATTGGTTCAGATGTCGTAGCAGGTCTTTGACTCTGGTGTTTTTTATTTGCCAACTTCAACACTGATTCATGATAAATTATTTGAGAAAATTTATCAATAATTCCTATAATACTATTAATCCGTGATAGCATTATCAACATTATTTACGTAATAAAATTTGATCCATGATTATTGGTTTAAATTCCACGCGAAGGACGTTCTGCATGAGTGTGATGTAGTTGCTTCAAATAAACAACCGGTTCTCATCGACAAATACCTACGTACTTTTTAGTGGCATAGATAGTGTCAAGTTAAATAGGGCCCATTATTAATCCATGATTGGTTTGAGTTGTCTTACGTTCTACTTTTATTTTATTAGTTTCACGGTTTTCTGTTTTTTTTTTTATTTTAGAAACTTTGGGTCTTGATACAAAATTTTAGCAAGATTGCATGGGATTTCCAATGCTAAAGTCTTAAGACAAGGGACTGTCCTCCTTCTCGACACTTTTCAAATAGAAACTTTTCCCTTCTTGTGACTTTGGCCAGCACACAAAAACATGTCAGCATAATTAAATTGGCCACCCCAGTGTCCGACAAGAATTTTTGACGCCAGAAAGGTGAGTCACACCCCGGGTAGTTTCCACGTGAATTTTACCATCCTGACAACAGGTATGAATTTAAGTACCGTGTGCCGTAAAATATCCCCTCCCCGAATTGTCACTCCCATAGTGACATAAAACGTATCTATGTTAATGTCTTTCGAAAGAATTCAATGGTTAACCATCACACTGTGTCATTCAATTAATTTGCTTGACCTTAACCTAATTTCACGAATTGTTGAGACCTGTTTATAAACAGGGGGCTCGAAAATAAGGATTTATTTGTGAAAACAGAATTTATCTAACGCGAATCTGTGGAAAATGACATAAATTAATTTTATGGGCTTAAGTGTGAGAACTTTAATTCGTCATAAAAAAAGATATAAGCGGGCCTCTAATTAGTTATTTAAACGTTAGGTTTACTTGACGTTTCACAAAGCAAAGAAGGCAAGTTCGTTGAACGCTTCGTTTATTATAGGACCATCTAGAATTCTTCACATTGCTTGATATGCTCAGAGTGTATCAAAGCGGATTTCATTTTTGGATTTTATCCAACAGAGGTCAAACAACTTCCCAGCCGCGCTATGATCCGTTACACCGAAATTAAAACTGGAATACAATAAATGTAAAAAAAACTGAATGATTCCCACGCGAGATTCCGAAATTATAACGGAAAAGTTCTTATTATAAGGTATTATATGAATTTATAATATTAAATGAAAAAAATGAATTATGATGTGACATACAGGGTGCACCAGACTGATGTAACCAAATAGAATTTGATGTACCTTTTAACCAACTATTTTGATTTAAATGAGGGTGGGCGCAAATTGAAGCTGAAGAACAAACGGAATTAATAAAATGCTATGACGGCTACGAGTGTTCATAATACGCTTAAACACTTTCCTCACCTTTTCAACATGGGCTCTTATGCATGGACCCAAATTACGGGAAATTTCAGTTTCAGTATAACAACCCTTGTTGAATTCAACAAATTATGGCGTCATTCTGGGAAAAATTGATAAATTCCTGTCTGAAATGTGTGTGTCTTGGTCAGCCTGATATATAATTATGAACATGTGATATTCCATGGGAAATAAATGTCGATCGGGCATATGTGCATCTGCTCAAGAAACCACGCCTATGTTTGCACACTTACCGAGTGGTCAATAAGATACAAACAGTTAATTTGAAAAATGTTGGATACTCGCCAGTCTCTTCACCGTGCATTGTAGTATGTCTTTGGTATTCTGTTTCAAGAAAAGCAACAAAAAAAATGTGAAAAAATTCTTAGAACGGAAATTCGCATTCGTATTTGTCAGCACAGTGCGACAAATATGTACCAGTTAATGTTTCCGTGAAGTGCTAAAAACTGCGGTGCAATCGTTGGAAAATCGATTACGTATGACAAATAACTCATTAACTCTGGGAATCTTACTCTTCAGAATGCCACAATATGTCGAACTTGGCTGTGAATTGGCAGTCCACATTGTGTGTGGCGCATGACGGGAAAATAGTAAATTTTTATTAGATTAATTCCTAAGGTTTCTCTTTATAGTTTACTGTATCTTTTTGTATGAATTAGGCTCTCTACTGACGACTAGATCTCTTGCAGTCCACCGATTTGAAACAAACGTCAAAAATAACAAAATAAAATTTCACAAAGCGTATTTTACAGTGAATCAATGTATTTGATAAATTCTAATTAAATTCAGTTTTGTGATATTTATTATTTTGACAAATATGTAGGCATCACACAAAAGAAATATTTTTCGGACGTACAATTTTACCTTATGTGATTATTTTTTAATTATTAACTATAATAATTATCCAAAACTAATATTCTGCATTTCAAAAATAGTACTTACAAAATACTATTGGAATACCTGAATCATAAAACTGAATACACGGTCACAATACAACACGAATATCCCTAATTGCAAATCA
>JAQGCA010004551.1:0-10199 GCA_034698945.1 Protaphorura quadriocellata
TTATTATAAGCAACGGAGTCTCTTCGGCGCTAGTATTTTACCCACTAAGATTTAAACCTTGGTTTTCCCAAACCACTAACCACATTGCCTTGTTGCAAGCGATAATGGAATGCCGACCTTGTGATGAAATTAAATTAGTAACACGTCATACCCAATCACACGACTAATTGTAATTGAGCTCTTGCTGACTCATTCAATTGTACGTTTTAGAAGAGTCAACCTGAGGACATTTCGTTGTACCTGAAACTGAGTGGGTGATTTAAAGTGTATGCCTAGACCACACTGGTACCACAATGCCCCAATTCTTCATATGAAATTAGAATTACAAGTTGCAGCATTATTTAATTTTTGGGGTACGTTGCTCCTTAAGACATATGGGTCATATGAATAACGTGCGGTACTGCGTGACTATTTAATTTGAAGGGGGATCGGGGATAAGACGGCACTGGAATTGACTGTTGCGTAGCATCCTCTTCGAATGCTTTACGAAGTAGAAAGTTTTTCAAAGATTGGCAAAAAATGTATTCTGCCTAGGCCTAGGTAGACCATGACCTCGACCCCATCCAGTAGTTCGTTCCAGACCCAGAACATGTTTTATTCTCTTAGCATTATCTAGCCTATATTCATCTTCCACTTCCCCTACTTTTTTTTTTTTGCATAGAACCAGAGTTGACTAAACCGCAAAAAAAGGCGTCTAGTGAGTGGGGAGTATACGGTGGTGGAGACTACCGCTGTACCGCATTGCTATTGCAAATGATGGTGCCAAAATATTTGCAACCAACCAAGGCTTTCTGAATCTAAATTCTAAAACACAAAACGTAATTATTGCGTAGAAGTTGTACATGGAGAGATATTATGCTCTTTGTAGGTTGTCCCGCAGCTGACATTTCTATTTAGTGGGCCTAGGGCCAGAGCAATTTATACTCAAAGTGAAATTCTTGCAAGTCATCAACATGTATTTTGACAGAGTTCATCAATTAAGATCGTATAGTACGTCGTCAACTCAACATAGTAAACTGTCAGTTTTACAAGAGTAACGAATATAATATAACCATAATTTTGAGTTTAATCAAAATCATGACAGCCGCCCCCTTGATAGATCAAACGAGTATTTAAATAGTTCACCTAATTTAGTAACTTTGTTCGCAAATATCTTACACGGATACGATTTTATCTGCAGAGAATTGACTCTTAGAGAATTCTACTCGCCTGCCCCTATTCAAAATCGAGAATACAACATTAGAACTACTTAGTACTAGTACGGCAGCGTACTAGTACGAGTTTCCCGCATCTATCCCTATCCAAACTTCCTGTTGGGGCGGGGGGTTCGATTCCCCGGCCGGGCCTGATATATCTCAGCCTGACTCCCAAAATATACTGTGAGGTTAAATAATTACCTTTCATATGTATACTCTGGGACATAGATCAGTGCCCTAATAATGGGGTAGGAAAGTCGGGTAACACGAGGATGCGCAATGATTGTTTAAGACTTTGGAGATACATTGTGGATACACCACTACCGCAATGTAATATTATCAGGGTTGGTGGCTTTCTGCCTGCTGGAAATAGACGATAAACCGTCATTTGACAAAGGATGTGTGATATATCCATATAACTCAGGATAGACATTTTTTGACAATTATGACCAAGTTTGGGGCCATTATTCTTGGTGACGGGTCTGTGATTTGAGGGGATAGTATAAGTAGAGAGGGTGGTTTTGTGGGTATACGTGGTTGTATTCCGTGACATTGGAGATTGGATTGAAACGACGTAGTAGTTGATTCCTCTGTCAAAATGTCTTCTGTGTTGTGGGTCTGCGCGAGGAAAGGATTCTTCTTCAACCCGTTGGCTCCAAGTCAGATGAACACCTCAAACACACACGACCGGGTTTTTTAACTTTTAACTTTTCAACATCTCCACCATCTCAAAAAAAATACTGTTCAGAACATATTTTCAAAAAAAAAGAACTCTAGACGTGATTAAAGTGTTGGAGAAGAGAAGAGTGAATGTGACCCTCAAAATGTCACTGAATTTAAATACATTTGTAAATAGTGGTGGTGGTGGAGGAGGAGGTGGTGGCGGTGGACTTGGTGGCGGCGGTGGTAACAGTGGAAGTAATAGTAATCCACCACCCTCATCCTCATTTGGAAATGGAACTAATAATAATTCAACGACGACGACCACGACGTCCTCGGCCTCTTCTAAAAAGAAACGTAAACAAGAGACTAAACCACAGTCACAAATTAATAAGTGTTTGAATGAAAAGCGTCGTCGTGAACAAGAGAATATTTATATTGAAGAATTGGCTGAACTCATCTCTGTCTCTATAGCTGACATGTCAGCCCTCTCTGTCAAACCTGACAAATGTGCTATTCTTCAAGAGACTGTCAATCAAATCAGACGAATCAAAGCCAGTGAAGAATCATTTGGTAATTTATTACAAGTCTCAAGTTATTTGAATACGTCACCATCACCCACAGGCTCAGCCTCATCTACCTCTGGGGGTGTAGGGTCATCCTCTATGTCACAGTCCAATTCTAATATTGTTGTACAACAGGGTGATGTAAGTAGTTCCACCACGATTTTGGCAAATGAAATTTTATGTCCACTTGTACTTGAGGCACTGGATGGATTTTTATTCGTTGTGAGTACAGAAGGAAGAATTGAATATGCTTCAGAAAATGTTCAAACATTCATTCAATTTCAACAATCAGACTTACAAGGACAATCTATTTATACCATATTACATCCATCTGATCATGCAAAATTTTCTGCGTCACTTTTGCCTATTTCAATGCAACAACAACAACAACCCCAATCGTCTCAACCACAATTGAGTTGGGCTTCAGATGGATCAAATCATTCCCAATCATCCGAAGGTGGAGGCTCAGTTGCCTCTGTGGCAGCGTCCACATCAGGTGGGGCCAAACCACAGCGGTCATTTAATGTCCGTGTCAAAATTAAAACAACGAGTGAGGAGTCAGCGTATGAGAATATGCAGATCAGCGCAATTTTAACACCTCATCCCGGACCATCAGAAGAAAGTTGCTTGGTCTGTATTGCCAGAAGACTGCCACCGAATGAACGACCACCCGGGGCTCCTGTCGAACAATTTACAACCAAATTATTGACGGACGGAAGATTGATTGGATTGGATACAAGTGGTTTGAGCTCAAATTTTAGTTTACATTTATCCAAAGACTTGGTGGGTACACTCCTTCAAGACTTGTGTCATCCTACAGATGTAAACAAATTAAATTTACATTTACGAGATACACACTCCAGTGGAAGTTCTACTTCTCCCCTCTATCGGATCAAAATTGGTGAGAAATATATTCAAGTACAAACGAAATCAAAATATTTTGCTTTCAATTTAAATGCGGAACCGGATTTTATTATGGCCACGCATACGATCGTCATCGGGCTCGAGGAACAACAATCAAATTCCAATAATGCGGGAGGGATTGCGACAACTCAACCAGTAATCAAATCTGAAATCGTGAAAATCCCTATGATGGCTATACCGTCCTCTTCATCATCTTCCTCTGCCCACCAACAATTAAATCAAGATACAAATAACAACTCGGACATGGAATCGATGGCAAACTTCCAAACGTTTCCATTTCATTCAAATGACTATGACTTTATGGATTTTACGACGCAACTCTGGTCGTCAAATGTATCTAATGATAGTTCTGAGCACAGCGTTTCTCAACAAAGTTTGAATCTGGATTCGAATGTTTCAAATCATCAAAACGCGAATCAATCTGGACAGGGTCAGAATAATGTTTTGAATCCACTGAAAAATACAATTTCTCTGTCTGTGGCACCGGCAACTACTACGGCGAATGCTTCGTCGTCGTCCTCATCGTCCTCAACAGGAATGATAAATTGGAACAACATGGTTGACATGGGGGCTGGGACTGTAATTGATGACACTTGTGATAACACAAATGAGAATGGTGATAGGTTGAGAGAATTATTGACGAGGAATGAAAATTCCAATACTGGAGTGCAACAAGAAAATAAAATACTGAAAGGACTTTTGAATCAAGACGACTTTGAAACAAGTCAAATAGAAACAAATACTCAAAATACACGTGAAAATGTGTTGTTGAGATTACTCAGCAATGAATCAAATACAATTCCAAACCACCAATCAAATTCACACCCGAATACCCCGTCATCCCCAATGACACACAGTCAACATCAACAACAACAACATTGTCATCCTAACAGTGGTCATCACCACAACATAACAGTTGGGGTACCTGGGGGTGGTAGTGAATTATTACAACAGTTGCTGAACAATCAACAACATGATGTACAAAGCAATGCGGCAGCCAGTAACCTACAAGAACAGAGAAATATTTTTAAGAAACAGTTATTGGAGGAAGAATTATTTAGACAGAGTGGGAATTCAAAATCAAATATGGTGAATATACCTGGAGAACTTTGTAAAAGGAATCCTAGATTGGTCTCATTATTGTCAAAACAACCAGTCGATAATACATCGATTCCTCAAGTCCCACAATCCCTCCTCTCTGCCTCCCCGCAAGACAAATTATTAGAAAGATTGAAGGAGAATCATTGGACTCAACAACAACAACATGCTGCCATGCAACATCATCACCATCAGCAACAACTTAGACAACAGCAACAACACCAACAACAACAAAGGTCAGTAGCAGTCCAACCTGAAATCTTACAAAACATGCCCAGCTCGGATGACTTACTTGATAAAATTTTAGATCAAGTCATTGATTTTGTACCTGACACGAGTAATCACAATGTGTTAAACTCGAATAATGTAAATACTACAAGTACTTTTGATGAGACTCTCCTTGGACTACTAGATGGGCAAGGTAACAATTCAACTGGGAATGAATTAGCAATGATTAATGCTATACAAAAAGAACTCATGCGTTATGAACAAACGACTGCAGTTCAATCCATGACAACAACGTTTCATGCTGCCCCTCCAAGTCCAAATCCAATGTCACCTTCGCTTGTTACTCAACAACAACATCAGGCGATACAACCTCAGACAATGTATTTGCAAACCCCACAACAAACACCTAATCAACAACAACTACAAACCCCTTCGTTGCAATCCCAGCAACCACCCCCTGTATATATACAACGCACGACAACAACAACTACAACAATGACACGATTTCGTCCGCCCATGCCATCCAATTTGGCTTCGCCCATGTCATCTACATCTTCATCCCCTCAACCTACACAAGGAACGTTGCCCAATCTCCTCAACATCCAATTAACTCCACAACAACAACATCAAATCTTGCAAAGGAGAAAATTACAACAATTACAAATGCAACAGCAGTTGCAAAATATGACTCCACAACAGCAACAAGCCATGTTGCAATACCGTGAACAGCAACAACAACTGCAGCAACAAAATGCTCGTGTTGCACAAGCTGTTAATTTAGATAGTTTATTAAATAATGGGATAGCACCTAACGTTACGATTCAACGCCCAAGTGGACCCATTTCGAATGAAATTCCGGCACTACAGCAGATGCGTCCAACAGCTCAACAGCTGTCATCACAACATTTGCAACAATTTTCATCCAACATGACACGTGTACCTTCATATATCGCATCCACCATACCTGCACAATCCCAGCAGTCACTTCAACTGCAACAACAACAACAACAGCAGCAGCAGCAACCTTCACCAACAAATCAACGAATTTGGACACAGCAAATGCCAGCACGAGGCTTAATGGGCATCTCGACATCGGTCCAACAGCAGAATCCAATGTTGGATGCTCAGTTGTCTCGTGGTACTGCTCAACAACAGATACGACACCAACAACAACAGCAACAGCAGCAACAACAGCAACAGCAACAACAATATCAAAGACAACAATCTTTGGAAGAATTTTACAGTGTTGCAGCTGCTACTGCAAACGGCGGTGGTGGGCCTCGGCGAAGCATGCAACAACCGACGAATCAGCAACAGGGACATGATGGGTTAGTATCTCCAGACTTTGTTCGACAAGAATTACGTAACATGGTTGGAGCCAGAAGTATGTCATCGTCCACTGCGCAGCATATGGGTGTACCTGATTTTGAAGCTATCACTGGTTATCAACCTTTCCTTGAGTCCCAATCGTCACCGCAACAGCCCTCACCGAATGGTTCAGTTGGCAGTGTGGACAATTTGAAGACAACACAGCATCCGCACCATTCTTAATATTAGTACGAAATTCTATTTAGGCTAAAGATACAAAAATTTCAACTTCACGAAGAAATCCTACTATACAACAAGAATCTGAAGAATATATAGAAGAAAACCTGAAAAAAATTTCAAAGACTGGGCCATTGTGCAATTTTTATTGTTTTTTTTTCAGTCTGTTAAGTCTGTGTCTATTTTGGAGCTGGGAAGATTTAAAAAAAAAACACAAAAATTATTATGAAATATTTATGAATATGTAAATGTATATTCTGATGTCTGGAAAATCAAATTAATTTAAAGATTTGGAAAAATATAATATTTTGTCAAAAAAATCAATTCAGTTCAATCGCGTCATCGTCTACCTGGTTATTATGGTTTGGAAGTTAGGATAATGGAAGAGTAAGGAGATTCATTTTCCACTGTCGAAAAAAGATCTGTTAGAAGTTCTATCTCTGCAATTCGAAATCCGATGTAGATTACGTTTTTGCCAGACCAGAGTACCGAATAACGGGACATGACGAGTAGGCGCAATTACGTAATTTATTTCAGACTATTATTCAGATTCGCTATACAGTTACTCCAAGAACTCACTTGGTGCTGCGGACTGTAAGATAAGGTAGTTGGTATAATTTATCTATTCATCTCAGTGTGTCTCATAATAGTTGTAAGCACATGAGTCATAATGACTTTATTTTTGTGTTCGAAACTCAAGAACCTTAACGGCTAAATGATTCACTCTTTTCCGAATTGAGTTTAATCTTGTTTTTGAAAGGAGGGGAGATTAAACTAATCCGATAAACATTTGAAGAAGGTGCCCATGATTTATTTAGTCTTGGATAGCAAGAAAATAAAACAGGGCATACATTGTTTACTATAAGGAACGGCTTTTACGTGTAGTAAAACTGAACTTTGCGTTCAACATTTAATTTCAAGTGTTATCCGGTCACGAATCTTCGTCAGAACATTTTTTTGATTTCTCAGTTGCTTGGGTCGACCCTGTTGTGGGATTCTCTGGAGAAAGGAGAAGGCACACTACAGGTTATGGAGATATGATGTCGCCCTTGGCTTCCTGAACAACTTTTGTGAAGGTCCGACCCCAAGAGCCTAGCTGTTTGGCCACTAGAAAAAATAGGTAAGTATGTGCGACGCCGTATACCATAGTGACTTTCACTTCCACTCTACGGCATCGAACATGCCCACCTGTGTATTTCTATCGGCCAAACGGTTGGACTTTTGGTGGTAGGACCTTCACAAAAGTTGTTCAAGAAGCCAAGGACTACATGTTAAAATCAATCGTATTCCAACGGCGTCCCTTTTTCCATAAGGCGTGTGCCCTCTCCTTTGTTTATGATTAGTTAGCTAAGTTATTTTTTCACATCCATCCATCCCATGCTGGAATATTTAAGTGGGCCGAAGTTTCATTCCTTGACAAATCAGTCATGTTTTTGCTCCTGGCACCTGACGCAGCTTCTAAGGGCTGATTTAAGTGGATCTGGTCTTTACACGAAAAGTGGTATCCTTGTTAGTCTGCCCATCGATTCTAATGGAGGTGTAGAGGATGATTCGAAGGATTCACGTCACGGTTTTGCGGTACTGCTGCTATGCTGTTAGGCTTAGCCCGGATACAATCTTCAGCCCACACACAGGGCTACCACGCGGTTACCGGGATGCTCTATTCAATTCATACATACGATACCATAGTACCATACTACCCGAATGTTGAAATTTCAAATGACGACATCGGATACGGGAACGAGACGAAGTTAAAGAGTTGAGAAAATGAGTTCAGCAAGTAGGAAGAATGGTGCACGCCCTACTTTCAAGAACTTTCAGGTATCAGGGTTCCGGTGTGAACTGACAGGCTGGCTTATCGTAACGTTATAAACACACTGCAAACTTTGGGTTCCATTACAGTCGGCACTAGTCGGCAGTCGCACAGACTTTTTTTCGACCAAAATAATTTTTGAATAAATTAACCATTAAATTTAAAAACAAGAAAGTAAATCCTCTACCGTTCAATAGTTTTGCATCCGAACACTTGAAAACCTCTTAAGCAAGTAAGATGACATCAATGTCAAGATTGGTTTCAATTTAATTTTTAATGAAACATTTGTTTCTGACACTACTACGTGTGTGCGTAACCTTAGTCTTAGTTTTGAATAATTATTTAATGTGTGCAATAAACTTGCTCTTCCAGCACTTTCGTTTAAATAATTAAAGTCTTGAATACTTTCTTCGTCATTTCCTTGGAATAGAATGGATTTATTTTCGTGTCAAAGTCGCACACAAGACACAATAATACGATAATACAATTACTTCACATCGTTGCTTTCACCCCCTATGCCTATCTAAACTTTCTCCAGTGGTAGTGAAACTACTGCAACCGCGCAGATCCAGTCATCACACCACACCACATAATACGTACAGAATGATGATTAAAATTTAGGAAATCCAAAACGTGAATTCACTCGCTTTTCCTCAAGGTGTGATAAAAATTGAGAGTAACAATTCACAACATACTAATTACCCATATGCACAAACAAGACATGTTTGTAGTCTACTCGTATGCACAAGGCGTATTTATGACGCAGAATATTTGTTATTAATGAAATTTAATTCGTACCAAGCGCAAGCGAAATTTTGATTAACGGGTAGTAGTGGTGTTCTTAGGTACAGTTCGAAAGCTGGATTCGCGGACGAAAAAAAAGTGTTCCTCCTCAGCTTTCTCATTAAAAAGTTCGGCAGATATAGCCAGGATATATCTTCACCTTCACCCAAGTGATGTCTCCTGAAATTGATACTAATTTGTCAGGAAACATTTAATTTTCAACATGCCAATGTTTCATAAACTGACAACTGACGTGGATATATGTTTAAATATTACTCGCGAAATCCTGAATGAACACGAAATTGAACAAAAGAGTAGTTAATGCACCAATTTTTTACTACATTAAAATATTCTAAACTCCTTGTTTCTTATTAAGACGTTCGTATATATTCTGTGCAAAAATTAGTATAACTCGTCCGTGTGCAATTTCGGATTCACCGGTTGGATATATAGAATAATGCCAATTTTGTTCGCAGCTCATTCATTACATAAGGTCAGACATAAGTCACGTTTGATGTCAACGAACTTGGATAGAATGGATTTTTTGTAGTCGAAATCTCGGGGTATAGAGGAAAGTTGTACTTCCCTTAAGCGAAATTCGTTGAGGTAGGAATTTTAGGAGTATACCAGATGCGAAAATCTCCTACGTACTCGTCCATGCCATATGTGATATGTCCTTTGAACCTAAATCCAAGCATTTTCACGGTTCTCTGACTTGTAGGCAGAATAAAAACGAATTTTCTCCGCATTCACTCCGATTTAATTCTATTCACCCGGCGTATATTTAAACCGACGGAATAGGTATTTCCAGAATTTTTATTGGATTTACTTTTACCCATTATTGGTCTGTCGGGCCCTTCCCCGACTATTATTTCGTCCCGCGTGGATAAATGTAATATGACACTACGATGGTAAGTACAGATAAAGACAAAATTGACAAACTAATTAAACAGACAACGATCGAATATCAAAACCCGACATGTTCATGTGTTTTGACTGCTGCGTTTCTCTCGTGTTTTGGTATGATTGATTTATTTATTTAACTGTCAGACCGATTTCACATACGCGTTCTTTAAGCCACGGGGACAGACTACACGCTAAATTCTTACAAGAAATTCTTACAAGCGTAAGCTGGTTAATAAAGTTTTTGACAGGCTATGTAGAGACCAAGAACTCATGATAATCCTTATTTCCGAAAAACAACGTGTGTGATGTTTCTGGTTCTAATTCGGTAATCATAAGGCCCGAGCGCAATGTATAGACTTTTTAAAAACTAATTTTAGGACTACGACGCTCCGACCTATGGCCGTGTTAATATTTTTATTAAAAAGAGGAACCAATTACCTAGTAAATTCATCATTGGAGTGGTGCGAAAACACCTTGCCT
>JAQGCA010004552.1:0-10198 GCA_034698945.1 Protaphorura quadriocellata
CTCTGCGGAGTTCTTTACGAGAAATCTTTTCTAAAGCCATATTAAATAATCAGTTGAGATTTTACTAATGTATTAGACATACCCAGCCTTCCTGAGTTTCCATTAACGGCTTTGTTTACACAATATGTGGCATACCTCTTCTAATTGCATACAATGCGAATGCATTTCCAAAAACATGCACTTGTGTTTACAAGACGAATGTGTACACAAATGTACGCGGTGCACCTACGATTTCAGTATTGCTGATGCGGATGTGGTTGTTTGAATTGAAAGTATACAGTATTTTAGGCACCCATATCCTATTCTATCTTAAAACACTGCACAGCATTGGACTGGGTACCATTCATGACATGACCAACATGACATGACATGCCAAAGTCAAGATGCAGAAAACCGTTTAGACTAATTGCACCCTGAGTGGTAAGGAGATTCTGCAGTGTAACTCCAAACATACAATTTACTCCGTGTGGTGGGGATAAAACGCAAAAAACCACTCAGAGAATTCAATTACAGTCACACTGCAAAGCATTTTCATTTATGCTGGTTTCGTTTACTCAATGTAAATATCATGTGTATGTTCCAGTCTTTTGTTAGGCATATTTTTAGGTTGCATGGAATAAATATGGTCGACCCCCTGTATTCACATTTTATTCAAAAATGGCGCGTACTTATAAAAACATTCAACGCGGATGGGAATCATGCAATACCAAAAAATTGGATCATAATGGCAAAAACCATATATGTAAATTACTTGAATACACGCATGACCGTAACATACATTTCTTGTTTTTGGTATAATGTTTGTTGAATCCTAACTCGTACGTCTGTTTAAACTCACGATCACGTGTCTTGTCTCTGTCACTCGAATCCAATCTCTAAGACAAAAGAAATGGACATTCCCATTGTCCTTCCATCTTCTTAAACTGACATTGACAGTGGCCGGGCACATAATGACTGTCCTGGAATGGAATAATGTGGACATGGACATTGGTCTAAAGAAATTACATGGTCAATTACGATGTTGTTCATACCTAGTTTGGGTAGAATTGGGAAGAAAACTGGACAATGTCCAGAGAAAAATACACATGGCTGAGAAATTCATGTCCAATGTCCACTCGAACACGAATATGTCCGGCCTGGCGTAGACAAAAGTGTCAGTGTCCACTTTCTTAAACATTAAGAAGACTTGGTCGAATTTAGACGTGAAAAAAAATTGTACATAATTTCCTCGTCGGCCATAGGAGCAGTTGTGACGTAATTGAGTGGTACTAGTTAATATTATGCCTAATGATTTGTGCACAACCATTTTGTCACAAGTTTACCAAGTACCCTTCTTTATTCATCAGATTTCGTTGAGGACGTGCATAATCGATTTAGCACGATATTTTTACAATTTGTCAATTGAACCGATACCGAAGGAATGCGTATAAAAGGTCATGAGCACTACGTAAATAAACACCAGATGTCGCCCCACCGTTAATTACAGTTCAATATCAATTGAGTTCAATAAACTCAGGAAACCTAACTCTTCCTGGAACCACAACACCTGGCATATTTAATTAGTTAATTACTCAAATTAAAGAACAAAACATTCGATCTCCCTAACTATACTAACTACCCGCACACCTATTTAACTGTAATTGGTCATTTGAGTTCCAGAACAGTAAGTATACGCGGAATTAGAACCAAACATCACACACACACATACTCATTTATTGCCGTCGTTGTTCGGTTCGTTCCTTCCGTTTAGGAACGAACCGCGAGGTTAAGATCCACGCCCTCCTATCCACATCAATAATATTAAAACTTATGAATATTTAAATACATATGTCCCTTGTTCTGAGGAATAGGAGACAGTGGGCTGACAAATTAAAGTCAATTAAGTCCAATTACAGGGTTCTGGGTCCGGGAACGCAATACAATACAGTTCTAGCCTATTGTAGTGTTCCTACTAAAGGATGGACTTTTAATAATAGAGTAGACAGATTTAACCAGTCTACTCTCACTCATCCATCATTCATTCCCTAAATCCAACGGATAACAGCCAAGGAACTCTGCCCTCAATGAGGTTTCCTTTCTTGTCCCATTAAATCTTAACCAACTGGAGGAACAAACTTTACACCAAAGGAAATCTTTCATCTGTCTCAGGCTGCGAATATAACCTAACAAGATGACTTTATTCCATCAGGTCCAGGGATCAATTCGTGGTCAGCTCACTTCCTAATTCCTTGTACGGCTGGTGTTCAAATCTTTACCAGCTTTAGGAATGCCTGGCTGCTAGGCCGAATTGATAACAAGATAACTCTTACCTAGAAAAGTTACTCTAGAGGTCCCATCGACCCAGATAATTAAACCAAGGTCTGTGAGGGCCAAGTACTTTGCAAACACCCAGCCGTACAAGGAATTGGGAAGTGGGGACCGACCAGGAATTGAACCTGGGACCTGACGGCCGGATTAAAGCCCGGCACTCACTACATTGAGCCTCGCCGCAGGGACCAATATTTATCGCTGTAGCCTGACCTATTTTTATGTATTCCCTGGAACAGCTATTACATTAAATATCATGTGTCGTGTCATTCTCCCTAAAAAACTCCAACTCCTTTTGTTTCATTCTCCCTCAGCATAATTCATCCAAACCAAAACCCAACTTCCGACTCCAATCAAAAAGAGAAAGGTAGTAATTTGTTGGACCCAACTGAGCCAGAGCCAACAGTCAACCAACCACCACAGGCCAGTTCTTTCTACTACTGCCTTGAATTACTTATTAGTAGAATTAGGGGTCCTTAGATGATATCATTACGAAATTATCATTGCTCGTACAGAGACAGAGTAGGTTCATTGTTCCCTCCAGCATTCCTTCTCTGATCTAGTCAAGTATTTAGTGGACGGTAGGAAAACAGACTCAAATTGATTGTTAATTATAGAGGACACGGCACAGAGAATACAGCATGCCAGATCAATCTAAGTCCCGTTGTGTTTTCTTAGTAGTATCCGTGGTCAGGGTGAGATTATGTAATTAGAGCCCAAGAATTAATGAGATATTTAGCAGAGTTCAAAGATTTACAGCTCGAACTATTTGATGACGATATGATTATAAGGCGAATGTTCACATTTATGTAAATATGGTTATTATAATCCGTAAGGGACCTAAGGCTCCGTGGCAGAAATTGACGATAAGCCATCATTTGACTAAGAATGTGTGATATCAGAATTCTGTCATCACACAGATCAGGAAAATAACAAGTTCAGAGTATAACCTCAGTGTTTTTTTTTATTTAAAAAAGGTGAGACAACTGAAAGTGAACATAAAATTGAGCATAGAAATCAAAGGAGAACCAGAAAACTGCAAAGTAAAACAAATTCTGGTAGTTGGGCGAATAAATGTAGGAAAATTACTTTTTTTGTCTCTTAATATTTTTAGAGCACACTTATCCTCGCAAATATGCACGTACTCTGATATTGCGAATAATTAGTTCGCATAGCGTTTCTCTTGATCCATAAACATAAATTTGAACGTAGGAAAACAAAATCTTTAGACTATCATCAAATCGCTAAGAAAACAACATAAGCTGAGCTCAACGCGAACACACATTTTCGCCAAGGTTCACCAAGCAAGGAAACAGCAAGCGATACTTTATGACTCGGAATTAGGAAACAGTTGAGAGATTTATTTGAAACACCCTAGCATTTCCTTTTCGTCGTTGTCGTTGTCGTTGTCCTCGTCAATAAAAAGATCTCGTCAGCTCTTCCTTGGGAGGCAAAGCCGGGGAATGAGAGAAATAGCACGAAATTCATCTCTCTTCCTCGCCTACGCTGTCCTAAAACATTTTCCTTCCTTCCCTTCCCATCCAAGATCGAATCAGAATCACAAGGACGACCAAAGACCACGAACGACCCTCCGATTTCGCTCCACCACTAATTCTAATCCTGAGAGCTTGCAATATGAGCAGTCCTTCCTTGTTTGCAATTGCAATAATCGGGTTTTCATTAATTCTCCGATCGACCAGCGCATCCCCTAACTCGCATCCCCCTCCTTGCGTTTAGGAATGTCTATTGTCATTGTCATTGCTTCTTAGGTTCCAAATCTGACAGCGTCACCATCCCTAGTTGTCCAGGCTTTGCAGATATTGACATCCCACAATTAGTGTGAATGGAATCGAATCGTTCTACCATTCAAGCCGAAATCGTCTGACCAAACAAAAGATATCTACCGAGGGTTGAATCTTTAGCAGAGCTTACAATTAATCACAAAAGTACATCGCATAGTTCTTATGGCAGAAAGTAAAAATTTGGATTTGGCTTAATTTCTGATATATTGTAGCCATTGACCTCCTGAACAACTTTTGTGAAGGTATTACTCCAAAAAGTCTGACCATTTGGCCGCTAGAGATACATGGGTCAAATGCAATCTGTGTGCGGCCTTAGGAATCTGTGACGCGTTCATGACGTCACGAGTATTTTTGACGGCCAAATGGTCTAGAGTGCCGAAAATGCCTTCTGGCGATAAAAGCTAGCCCTACCTCGAATCACCTTGCGTATAACCCTTCTCGTAAGCAATAAAGTGTGTAGAGATCAGCTTCACATCCTCCCTTGTGAGCCGAGTGGTTTGAGAATTGAAATTAAATGTCACGTCCCAAATACAATTACAATTCCCTGGTGGAAAATTACACCAGCACAGTGCATTGCAGTGCAATGTGCTTGCCTTCCACCTCTTTCATAATTTCAATGAAAAATGACTCCATTTTCAAAGAAAAACTTTTGGAAGAGGAAAATGTGAAAAATAACAATATTTCAAAAAATAAATTCACTAGCTTTTGCTTTTGTTTTTGCTTACTCTTAACACCCACTTAAAATTGTATTAAGACTAAGAAGACAAACTCAGCAGTCTTAAAGTAAAGTAAGGAAATGAAGAGGCAGGGTCAGGACACTAATCGCGGAAATTAAGACGATATCTATCCTTAATTACTTGGGCTGATGAGTGCTACCCGGAAGCCATCCGCGCGCGCGATGCCGTCCCCATTACTCTTTTAAATCTTAAGACTTACTTTATAGCCTCATCTTTTAGTAGCTGAATCTAGGATGCTAGAAACTTAACGTAGGAAAGAATGAAGAGAAATAGAGTGCTTGGCTCTGATTTACAGGGAAAGTTCAACCCTCCATATTCCATTCCATAACGTTCATGTGCATGTTTATAAGTAAATGTCACCGACAGCAGGTGAAATCAGGAATATAACGGTCAAATGTCTATTATTACCAATGACAACAATAATGAGGGTATTGTCATCGACCTGGTATATCAAATCTATAAGATTCTATGAGATAATGAGGGCCAGGTAAGATTGTTACCGGGGGTTATACATACTCGGGGCATGTTATATATTTATCCTGAGTTGTACGATGACAGGATTCAGATATCACACAGTATTAGTCAAATGATGGCTTATCGTCTGTTTCTACGACGGAGAAAGCCCAAACCTCAGTCACACAGCTAAACAGGTATACCACAGACCGTTATGGCATCACATTTCTTGACTTATGCAGGGATATCGTAAACCGCAAGCGGTAACTTTACAGGTGTACACCAGATAGGGCCCTTAACGAACGGTTCTAATTTGTACGTCTACGCGATACGACTCTGAACTACCCAATTTAGTATAATTTGCTGCATTTGAGTGATAGACGCAATACAGAGTGTATTACATGCGCTAGATGACGCATTGCCACCCTAGTTCAATTCAACTTATAATTGTTTGAATAAATATTTTTAAATGTTCATTTTGACCTCATGGATAATTTGATCTCCTACAAAATTCGACCTATCGTATTATATCTTTTCAAATGTTTAACTTTAGGTCTTTCATAATTTGACTGGCTGCCAGGAACACATGTGTGCAAATAAACACCCAAAATGACACCAATGGGTTATGAACTTAAAATCCGCGATGATGTACGTGAAAATGCACATTATAGTATAGAACGCATTAAGCATTCCAGATTGTTGTGTAAGTCATAAATATATACCTTCGCTAGCTACTTAGTGAGTAGATTTTGGATGTCTAATCTCTTCGCCATTTGCTGTTGCTTGAAAAGTACGCAAATCCAGTGAAGTGACTCTTCCTTTTTCGCTTTTTCGCGTCCAAGATACATTCATTGAAGCAAAGGTTCGGCCGTTAAAGGTTTGATCTATCGCCGCAATAAAAGTTCACATTTCTTGGCTTGATATGTATATGTATTCGTCTACGTGAACTGGGATCCATAAAAAGTCTCAAGAGTGCATCACATGCTGGCTATTATGTTGCTCTCATTGCACTCATAAGGTCACGTAACATTTTATGAAAGGTGTTCCAAAAGGATGAGATGGATTTTTGGTCCATTTGAATGAATATCTAAAGTTTTTATACTCCAGGGTATGAAATGGACGTAAATATGTGAGTTCATGTGACCCATCGTCCAGAGAAGGCGTTTTGAGATAAACAGTTTTGCAAAACTTTTTTTACAACCCAAGTTAGTGTGAGAAGTTTTGCAAAACTACGACTGTATACTTTTACGGGAAAGTTTTCAACGTGGAAATTTATACACACTGGGTTTGGTAACTTTATTTTAAATCAAGCGCCCACAGTTTCACATAATGCAACATATTTTTCAACCATGCTGTTGTGCGAAGTGGGATTCAGAGATATTTTGTGCAAAATGAAACGTTGTCCATAAAGTTTGAATAAGAATAAGTGATTTGGTCCATAGAATTCTAAATGTGGCGGTATTCCGCAAGGGACCCCATTACTGGAAAGATTTTTTTTCTATTTGCCTGTTCACTAAAAAACATGAAATTTTCCTATAGAAGAAAACAACCTGCAGATATTTCTCTGTACGAAATCATTTCCCAAGAATAGTTAAATTTAGAGTTACTGTTACAGTCGTTTAAACTTCTTCAGTTCAAATTCGAGCTCTATCAGCTGATCGAATTTTTGGCGTCATGGCCTTAATAAATATCAACGAGGTGACTCTTTTATTGATAAGTTATTCTAGAGTCCCAATCGACCCAGAAAATTAAACTAGGATCTCCCTGGACCGAGTACCGTGCGAGCACCCCGTCGTACAAGGAATTAGAAAGTAGGTCGACCAGGAATTGAACCCGGGACCTGATGGATTGAGCCCTGCACTCATTAATTCTTCGAACGGTTAGCAAACGGTTAAAATATAATCGGAACATTCGCTCCCTAAGGTAACTCATGTCAGTCATCCAGTTTCAGAAAACACTTGAATCCTTAACTGCAACTATTTACGACCCAATACGGTGTTCAATTAAAATGTAACTGTTTGTTCATAAAAAGGTCAAGGATGTAATTGTCTCACTATCCAATGTAAGTTTGCACCTGAACTGATTTTTATTTTTATTGTACCTCGTCTGTTAGTCCTCGTAAAGGTCACACCTTTATTACACTTTTATTGCTCACGTTTACAATTTGTACATGGATAGGTCATCCGTCATAAATCCATTTCTCCATTCTCCCTTCATTCCTCTTCCCGGCCTATTAAATGCCAACGATTGAGTATTTGGACAATAGAGTCAAAGGTCAGAAGTGTTTTTTGTTGCACATGAAACTGAAACCAGTAACGGCATTTCAGTGAAAGGAGTGAAATTATAAACCTGGGTGGAACATATTATGTAATCAGCTTATGGTTAAGGTTTTAATTTTAGGTGAATCATGGTCCAAGTTTTCAACGCTAACATCATAAAATCCAAGATATTTGACGACTTCCGTGCTAGGTAAGCTCATACTGTCCAAACAAACAAAAAGTCCAGGAGGATTTTGCAAAATTTTAGTCCCACAGAAATTTTTTCGTGATTGTAACATTACCAGTTAATGCTTAGTCATGCGGTCATGGACCCGGTGACCTTCCTTAACCCATAGTTAAAGCCAACCCATTATCTACAGAAAAGCGCTAATATTTTACATTTTTTTAGTCGAATGTCAATTAAAAGTATTAAATTTGAAATTGTATGCTTGCATACAAAATTCCGACATTTTCCGTGGAAGTTGTCTGCCACTGCATTGTCTTGTCTTGACACTTCCCAGGGGTTTTGAGCATTCCCTTGCATGGTCTAGATCTAGAGCCCTCGTCCTCCTTGATCTCTTAAGCTCTGTTAATTGTTGAGTGTAAGTGGAATTGAAAGGAAGGAGAGGTTAATAATCTAATCTCATTAGTTGGGCTCCAAAGAGTTCCTCCTTTCCTTCAACTCTGACTCACCCATTAGTGAGAGTCCAAAGTTTGCTAATTCCTAAAGTGCACTTTGGCGAGGGATGTAATGGCTTTAGTACTTTCATTTTCGGCGAAAGGCAAAGGGAGTCACAGTCAGTCTTTCCTCCACTAGTGGTAGTGGCAATTTTTTCTGCAACATGCATACGTGAACATGCAGGTCGGTTCCTCTGATTTTATATATGTAAAGATGGGACCATCGTTAAAGTAAACATGGCATGTCAGTCTTTCCCATCCAAATTCGGGTATTTGACCCTTGAGAGTTGAGACTTCACTAAATTGACTTCGCTAACCATAACGATCTCTAATTTGCAAAATGTATATGTAGCAGTCTCCTAGGCGAAATGAAGGGTGGGTTCCTCTGATAAGTCAACGAAGTATGATGCCGCAGCGAGCAGTCAGTTAAATATTCTGTTTACAGTATTTGCTTCCGTGAAATTTCTTGGCCATCGATTTGTGAGTAGCGATATTTGCCAAAAAACTGAAGATTTTTCCCAAAAGCAGTAAAACCCTGCCGGACACCCTAAATTCTCGCTTCATACCAAACATGTCTGCCTGAAACAATAGATTTTGGTTTAAAGCATAGATTCTAGCTTAAAAGCATAGATTCTAGGTTAAAATCATAGATTCTAGCTTAAAAACAGAGATTCCCGATTAAAAAGTCCAACCGCTTGGCCGCTGGACATATACGCGTCAAATGCACTCTGTGAGATGATCCGTGACGTAATCATGACGTCACAAAGTGCATTTAGACCGATGTAGCGACCAGACGGTCGAGCTTTTCCGGGTATGACCTTCTCAAAAATTGTTCAAAAGGTCGATGGCTACAACATATCAAAAATATATCTAAATTCGACTGCCTATTTGTGCACCAAGGACTGTGCCGTGTTCTTTTAGAATCTTGCATAAGAAGCTATAGGGTCAGTAACCTGAGAGTCAAGGAGGAAGTTGATTAATAGCTAAATTATGCGATCGGCCTTGCGGCAGGCCATGTTTACGAGCTTGGCACTGCACTAGTGTTTGAAAACATCAAATACACTTTCAGCAAACACAAATAAAAAAATTGTAGAGCAAAAAGTATGAGAATAAAAATTTGAATTCAAAAGAACTGGGAGAGAAAGGAAGATTGTAGAACTCGAGCTCGAACTGACTTCCTGGTTTGATTTGGTTGGATTCTGATTGGTCCTTCGAACCTTACCTTTTGTTTCCCCTCCTAAAAAACTAAATTTACTGATGTTCCTTGAACGTAGAGTTTCATATTCCTTATAAATGATGTGAGGGAGAGATTTAGATAGATGTATGGCAGGGTTACAATATCTTAGGGAAAAAGTCAAAGGCAAGCGCTAAAGCTATCAAGTCAACTCTAATTTATTTCTTCTACAAAAACTACGGCCATTAAATTCTGTCCCTGGCGTGTAACACGGACGCTTTCCTACGGACATAAAGAACTAAAGGTATATGTAGTTCTAAAAATCAAGAATCAGATCCGATCGTAAACTCGTTTGCTCCCAACTCCGCTCTTTTACTCTTTTCAAAGATTTAACTTCTCAAGACCCTCATCTCACTTCATCCTCTCATCGTCCTATTCAGTCTATCATCCAATAAAAAAAAACCTCCAAGTCTTCTCGGGTTTGACAAGTCAGCACTAATTTCGGTTTCGGTCAACCCCAAATCCAATACATGTTTGTTTCAATTTTTACAATAGTACTGGAAATACAGCATGTACTTCGTGATACCGATCTCAATCTCTATTGTTTTTTTCTTTCCCATGGACAGGGTTCAATCCTTCAGCTGAGGATGTACACCGTATATGACTCCTAACCTACGAGCCCTTCCGTTGCACCCAATCAAGGGGAATCGGAGAAAATTTGTGAGGTGAATTTTCGAGAGACTTTTGTGTTTGATCTATTCCGCACAAAATCCGATGCGCATTGGCGCT